>JAFMOD010000325.1:72565-122565 GCA_019802435.1 Corydoras maculifer
GTGGGTGCATTAGTCCTATCCCAGCAGTGTGACTGAGGTGGAGAAATGAACCTCCAGCAGCACTGCTGCACTAAAACCCCCTCACCACATCAGTGTCACTGCAGAACTGACAATAAACAATCCACCACCCAAATGATACCTGTTCTGTGATGCTCCTGACCAACAGAGAACAGAGAACCAACAGGGACTAACAACAACAAAGAACACAGATGGACTACAGTCTGGAATTAGAACTACAAAGTCCATCTATATGATAAGTGGAGGAGATAGAGGATGGAGCCAGAAGGGGGCGTGGTCTAATTCATATTGTATTATGGTTCTGTAATCACACTGCACACGCTCCAGCAGTTTATTTTTTATTACTGTATTATTTATGGGGACAAATAAGTGTCTCCTGTTCTCGTGTTGTCCCCCTTCAGCTGTTTGGATCGCTAACTATTTCAATCAGGAACACTGAGTAATCCCGAGTACAGCTGACATCATGACCCCGCCTAATCCTCTCATTCAGCGTTGTTTTGTGACTGATTTGCAGTCAAATGAACGCTGAACGCACACACACACACACACACACACACACACACACGCTCTAGAACGTCCTCAGAGCGGCACTCAGGTCAGCTTCTATTGCAAAAAGACATTTACTCATCAGAGCTGAGACAGAGGCATTAACGACACGGTCGTGTGGTGGCTCGTACATCCACCCCTCAGCACTGGGGTTCCTGGTTATATGTCTGATTCAGGAATGCCTTCACAGTGCAGAGAACGATCCACCACCCAAATCATACCTCCATGGTGGTCGATTGGGATCCTTATTAGTAAGAAAGGAGTTTGCGGAACTAATCTCATTATCTTCTCCTTAATTCTCTATTGGGGTCATGGGGGAGGGGGGGGGTTCCCCATGTCCATCTAAGGGAGAACGTTTCAGGCGCTGGGCAGATACAGGACAGGGCTCTAATCTGTACACACACACTACTTAGGGGCAATTTACATAGGGGTGAATTAGAGCAGACAATTCGACTTAAATCCATGTTTTCAGACTGTAGGAGGAAACAGGAGAACCTGGAAGAAGCCCACATGGACACAGGGAGAACATGCAAACTCCACCCAGATTGCTATATATCATTAGAAACTGATTTAATAGACACTGAGTGTCAAAACAAGAAGAGGCAACTGAAAAGAGACGTGTTTAAGTAGAGGACACAGTGGCAGCATATGGTGCAGGGATAGGTCACATGAAGAGGATGGAACATGGTGGAACCTGGTGGGGTGCAAAATGAGCTCCGGCGGAAAGGGGGGGGGGAGAGTGTTCTAGCTATAAATAACAAGTCTGGTCGTGTTCTCACTATATACATTATCTGCTTTGGCTAGTAAGTGAGAATACACACACACACTCACACACACTCACACACACACTCACACACACTCACACACGGAGCAAACAAATAAGAGAGAAAGAGAAACAGTGGGAGAGGAACCTGAGATTTCAAACAACAGCGGATCTACAGAACGATGTTCTCTCTTTGTTCTGATTGTAAAAACTTTAACAGTTGGGTTCCACTCTTCTGTGTTCCGTTAAGAAAAGCTCCAGACACGGTCCTCTTAACGTCTTCAACTCGGTTCCTCTTCTGCATTATCCATCATTGGTTTTAAACAGTGGCACGGTGGCTTAGTGGTTGGCATGTTCTCCTCTCAGTGCTAGGGATTCCCGGTTCAAATCCTATTCTGGGTGGAGTTTCCATGTCCTCCCTGTGTCCGCGTGGGTTTCCTCCGGGTTCTCCAAGTTCTCCAAATTGCCCCATATAGAGTGTGTGAGTGAGTGAGTGTGTGCCCAGTGATAGATTGGCGTCCTGTCCTTGGTGTATCTGCACAGCACCCGAAACGTTCTCCCCTTGATGGGCATAGGCAATCCCCCCCCTGCCACCCTAGTAGAGGATAAAGTGGAAGATAATGGATGGATGGATGGTTTTAAAGAAGCATTTAAGTGTTTGTTATGGTTCCTCTCTGTGTACAGGATGAAGGAACGTCTCATGGCGCAGATGCTGATCCCTGAGCCCATCGTCTCATCCAGAGGGTTCTCCTAAAATTGCTTAGAAACAGTATGAGACAAAGATGAGACGATCCTGCAGATCAGATGTTTATACAAATAAACCCTGGGTTCATATTATTAGAGTAGTAAGGTTTGGGTCAGAGTGCTGAGTCAGCCATGACACAGCATCCACTGAGTAATGAGGGTCAGGGGCCCGGCACCAGAGCTCACATGCGCAACTAAGAAGTGAGTCACAGAACCAGGGCTGAAGGCTACCGGACCTTCTCGCTGTGAGGCGGTCGGGCAAACCTCTACACCACTGTGTCGCTCACTACATTTTGGTGAGAACATTATATATTGTGGAGGGGCCTCAAGGTGGCGTAGTGGTTAAAAAATCCCCTTTAAATGCTAATCTGGGTTAGGGTTAGGGTTAGGGTTAGGATTCCTGATCTGGGTGGAGTTTCCATTTTTTCCCCATGTCTGTGTGGGTTTCCTCCGGGTTCTCCGGTTTCCTCCTACAGTCCAAAAAACATGGATTTAAGGTGAATTGGCTGCTCTAAATTGCCCCATGTGGTATGTCTTTGCGAGTGAGTTTGATGGATCGGCGACCTGTTCTAAGTGCGTCTGCCGAGCGCCCGAAACGTTCTCCACTAGATGGACATGAGGATTCAGAGAAGATAATAAAACTAAAAAAAATAAGATATCTTATTGGTCCATAACAAAAGCTCAGGTCACATGACATGAACATTATGCTAATGACAGGGTTTTCAGCCTGGAGGTAAAATTAGTTCTAGTTTAAATGATCCTCGTGTTCTTTTGGTTCCGTGTGCTGTTAGGTTGTTTTGGAGAACCTTTTCGGTTCCCACTCGTTCTACAGACGGGTAGAACGGCCTCGGAGGGAGTGATTAACTCTTTCCTCTAACGACGTTAATCACAGCATGACTGTTACCGCTTCCCGTCGTCTCAGCCGTGTTTATGCCCCGATTCTGTCTTATGTGAATGAATAAGCGAAGCTCGCTTTGGATGGTGGCTCTGAGCTAATCTTCTCCTAAAACACAGGTTTTTTTTCCTGCAGATGTGAATATACTGGTCCTCATTACGTCCCACCAACAAAATGGATTCTGTGCACTCCGCCTGAGGGTTACAGTCATTTATTTTGCCTACAGCGCTTACACACAGAGGAATTGATCCCATCCGGGCAGTGAAACACACACATTTACACACTCTGAGTGAAGTGAGCACTCGTCCACCTCTCGATCCAGGTTCGAATCCCGATCTGGGAGGAGTTGGCATGTTCTCCCTGCATTCGTGGGTTTCCTCCCATAGTCCAAAAACTTGGGTTCGTAGTTGAGTGAGTGTGTGCCCGGCGATAGTGCCCAAAATATTGTTCCCTGGATAGGCATGCTCCCCTCCCGTGACTGTCATATAGGATTAAGTAAAAGATAATGAGATGAATCTATTTCTATCGTTGTGTATATATCCATCCATCCATTGTCCTCCCCTTAATCCTCTACTAGAGTCGCAAGGGGGGGGCACACCCATGCCCATCCAGGAGAGAACGTCTCGGACGCTGGGCAGATACACCCAAGACAGGGCGGAAATCTATCGCTGGGCACACACTCACTCACACAGAGACACTCTATATGGGGCAATTTGGAGAATCCAATTGACCTTGATCAATGTTTTTGGACTGTGGGAGGAAACCAGAAAACCCAGAGTAACACGGGGAGAACATGGAAACTCCACCCAGATCGGGATTCAAATTCTGCACTAAGAGGAGAACATGCCAACCATTACGCCACCGTGCCGCCTGCCCATATATAGTGTCCGTATTATATGTGTGTGATTGTGTGAGTGTGACCCTAACCCCCTAACCCTGATATAGAATTAATTGGGCCATAATGAGATGAATGAATTATATATACATCATACGTTCATCTTTCTTTTTCCTCTTCTGTTTTCTGTGCTTAATTTTATGATGCTACTGGGAACACAATTTCCCTGAGGAAACCCTCCCAGAGGACTCAATACAGTTATCTAATCTAATCTAATCTAATCTAATCTTATCAGTAAATGTAGACGGGGATTTAAATGTACACCGTGGTGGGTTTATGACTTTTGCATGTAAAATGAAACTGGTTGTGCTCATGGCAGAGCTCTGTAAATAATTCAAGATCACCTGGCATGATGCTGCTATTTAAGAAGCGAGCTGTTTTAGGGTCATGTGACAGAAACCACAAATCGGACCGGCCATATTGCTGTTGCTTTTCCAGCTTTCTGCTGATATATCTGCTGTCTGCGTTAAAAATAACCCGCCTGTGATTCATACACAGACGTGAACTCAACGAGACACTAACGTTAGCAGCCTCATGGTCCTTACGATATGTCACTGCATAAAGTGCTAACAGCTGTTTTCTTCGCAAGTGTAGATGATGCGGTGTTAGGAGGGCGTGATGGGTGGAGCCTGTAAACGGGAGGCAGGCTCAGGATGCAGTTCAGGTTAACGGTGGCACCTGCCGGGGATTAATGTTACTCAGGTTCTCTCGCTCCACCAGCCAATGTGTGTGTGTGTGTGTGTGTGTGTGTGTGTGTGTGTGTGTGTATGTGTGTGTGTATGTGTATGTGTGTATGTGTATGTGTGTGTGTGTGTGTGTGTAAGTGTGTGCCCAGGGATGGATTGGCACCCTGTCCTGGGTGTGTCTGCCCAGTGCCCGAAAAGTTGTCCCCTGTATGGGCATGGGGAACCCCCCCCCCATCCCTGCAACCCCCTCTTAGTAGAGAATTAAGAGAAAAATAATTAGATAAATTGACTTAGCAGTGTGTGTATGTATGTATATATATATATATATATATATATATTGCACACATGCTCAGTGTGGTGGGCAGCCTTGTATACGGAACCCGAGGGCATTTGGGGTTAGATGCTTTGCCCAAGGGTACTTCATACAGAGAAATTGGTGGGACTGGGAATCAAACCAGGGACTTTCAGGTTGCAAGGCTGGTTACTTTACCATATGCCTACAACTGCCCTGATGGGCTGATACCCCGAGATGAGATGATGCTGCACCTAAAAATCAAACCAAACGCAGCCTCTGGAGGGTTTTAAGGGCGGGGCGAAGCTGCTGTTCAACAGAGTAGAGCTCCAGAGCGTCAGCACATGAGGGGATCACCGATACCGTCTGAAACCCGCAATCCTCTTTGCAGTCCAAATCCTTTGTATGAGACTGAAAAAAAACCTGGACTGGACACCAGTGGAGGAGCTGCATCAACACCTTCCACCCCCACACAGCTGATCCGCACCGCAGTGCGTGCTGTTTCGTCACTTCTACACCACTGACAATCCCACAAGATTAGAGTTTATCTTAATCTGAAGGCCACCGCACGATCACACACGGCCTCCTGGGAAAAGACTCGGCGCTGCGAGCCGAGAAGGCATGCACAAGCAGAGAGGAAGATTCCGAGAGATGTGAATATCACAAGAGCTTGGTGCATTATTAACAAGGTGCTAACAATGGGAACGTTGTTGGAGAACATGTTGGAGGAACCTGTGTTATTCATGCCACAGATGTCTCAGTTGTTCCTGGGTTATTAAAGAGTGTGCTTACCGATCAGCTTCCTGAAAAACTTTTTATATTATTATATTTCCCATGAACACCTCAGGCTCTGGGTAGATACACCCAGAACTCACTCACACAGCACTGTGTGGGTCAATATAGGGTCTATATAGGGTCTATACACGATATAGGGTCAATTTAGATGGGGCAATTTAGAGTAGCTTATTCACCTTGAATCCATGTTTTTGAACTGTGGGAGGAAACCAGATTTTTTAAACAATTCTAAACAAATATAAACTTTAATGGGCAGTGGGTGGTGTAGTGGGTAGCACATCCACCTCTCAGCGCTGGGGAGCCAGGTTTAAATCCTGATCTGGGTGGTTTGTATGTTCTCCCTGTGTCCATGTGGGGTTCCTCAGGGTTCTCCAGTTTCATTCCATAGTCCAAAAACATGGATTTAAGAAAAATGTTTGCTGTAAAAACAGTAGAGTGTGTCTGTGTGAGTGAGTGTGTGCCCAGTGATAGATTGGCACCCTGTCCTGGGTGTATCTGCCCAGCGCCTGAAACGTTCTCCCCTGGATGTGCATGGAGAACCCTCTGTGACTCTATTCCTTAGTAAAGGATGAAGCACAAGATAATGACCTCATCCTGTACCTTTTGTTTTGCCTCTTTCTCAGTGTCTGACCTCACCGATTCTTTTTTAATATTCAAATATGCTATACAGTCTTGTTGTTGTTGGATTTGTTAAAGATAATTATAAAGAATAGCACGTCATTAAAGTTCCCGTGGATGTAAGGTGTAGATGTGGGTCGGCCTTACAGTGTAAATAAAACCCTGGAATCAGAACTGAGATTGGTGGTCTGTTTAAAATGAGCCGGGCTGAGTGCGTGACGTCAGACGGAGTTTAATAATTGATCTGACAACCATCAGGAAGGTGTGACGGTGCGATTCTGAGTGTGTTATATCACACAGTGCGCCCAGGGTCAATGGGACCGGCTGCTTCTGTACACGCCGTGAGACTGTAATGCTGCTAATAGAAAGGAAACAGATATGTTTGTCTAATGAGTAGGCCGTGTTTGCTTTGCTTCACTATTCTGGCCGCTTCCCTCGCTGTGAGCCACTACAACACTGGTGTGTCGTGTCTCCAAAACATCGCCATGGCAACGTCCCCACCGTGAGTGCGCTGTTTGCTGCCTTCTCACCATCAGCGCGAATTTAAAGGATGCTTGTCTTTTGCTTGTCTTTTGAGTGACTTTGATTTATTATATGTGATGTCAGGGGAACACATTCAGCATTTATTATGTTTAATTATGTTTATAATTTAATTCTCGCAGTCTTGAATTAACACCTTAAAGATAATCTGGAACACACTCAGGAGATTCGGCTGGGATAACTGACAGCATCCAATAATTTGTTTTCGGAACTCTACTCCTGAGATTTTTTAATTTCTCTGTATTTTTAAAAAGAGGGCAGCATTATGTTGTAGTGTGCAGCACTGACATGAGCTCCAGGGCTCTTCAGTTTTCTACCACCTTCTAAAAATGCCAAAACGGGTGAATTAGACCTGGTAAATTACCCCTATAGGTGTGAATGCGTGGGTGAGTGTGTGCATCAATTAGGCTTCATAAAGGACCGGTTCCTATCCAGTCAATCTCCTGCTTGTGCTTAATACACTCTCAGAAAAAAGTACTTTTCGGAGCATGGCGGGATGGCATAGTGGTTAACACATCTGCCTCTCAGTTCTGGGGTCCAGGTTTGAATCCTGCTCTGGGTGGAGTTTTGTATGTTCTACCCATGTTCTGTGTGGGTTTTCTCTGGCTTCTCCTGTTTCCAGTCCAAATACATAGATTCAAGGTAAATTGCCTATATCTAATTTTTTTTCCCCTATTTCCCCTGGGTTGGCATGAGGAACCCCCCCCCCCCACCCCGGTCCTAGTAGAGGATTACACAGAGTATAATGAGATGAAATAAGATGTGTTTTCTTCACTCTCAAAAAGTACATAGTTACCTTAAAGTTCCGTAATCAACCCTAGAAGGCAGTGTGTTAAAATGATGTTAATTGTACCCTGGAGAACCCTGGTGTTATCGTACTCTTATTTCTGACAGTGTAATTGCAGGATAATGAAGTGAGAGAATCTCTAGTATATTTTTGTAATGGCATGAATTAATGAACAGAGCATGACCAGAGACATAAATTTTAAAAAAAAAATGAAAAATGGAATACACTCTCTTTAAACTTATTGATTTTTATTCTGTATTTAATAGTTTTCTGAGCAGAGGAAATTATGTGGTCATATTAAAGCTTTATGTAAAAAAAAAAAAGACAAAGAAATGATGATTAAAAAGGGACTGTAGAAAAGACAAAGGTTTAAACAGATGAACCAGTTTAAAGGAACCTAATTATGTGTTGCTAGAAATTCTCAGTGAAGCGTCAAACCAATGCAACAAATCACAGACCTGTTGAATATGAATCTCAGTTTCTTTGAAGCTCATAGTCTCCATCATTAAATCTCTGCTTTGATGTCAGTGAGGCTGAAAACTGATGACAGTGTAACCCAGTTGCTGGATACGAAAACGTTGGTCGACATGAAAAACATGATTCACATGATCCAGAAGTGTTTTTTTTTTTTTTTTAAACTGACAATTACATATAGTACCAGTAATACATTAAGACATGACCTTTTCAGATCCACTTATGTTCTCCACATGTTCTCATTATGTCCCCTTTACTCTGTTCTCTAATGGTCAGGACCCCAATAGTAGCACCACGGAGCAGGGATTATTTAGTGGATGCATTATTCCTATCCTAGCAGTGTCACTGAGGTGGAGAACTGAACCTCGAGCAGCCCTGCTGCACTAAAACCCCCTCACCACATTAGTGTCACTGCAGAACTGACCATAAACAATCCACCACCCAAATGATACCTGTTATGTGATGTTTGTGACCAACAGAAAACAGAGAACCAACAGGGACTAACAACAACAAAGAACACAGATGGACTACAGTCTGAAATTGGAAAACTACAAAGTCCATCTATATGATAAGTGGAGGAAATAATGGAGCAAAAAGGGGGCTTGTCCTAACTTTTGATTGGTACTGTAAATATAATTAATATATTCTGAATAATTTTGCAGCATTATTTTCATTCATTCATTATCTCCCGCTTATCCTCTATTAGGGTCGCGGTGGGGTTCCCCATGCCCATCCAGGGGAGAACGTCTCGGGCGCTGGGCAGACCCAGGACAGGGCGCCAATCCATCGCTGGTCACACACTCACTCACTCACACAGACACTCTAAATGGGGCAATTTTGAGGATTCAATTAACTTGATCCATGTTTTTGGACTGTGGGAGGAAACCGGAGAACCCGGAGGAAACCCACGCAGACACGGGGAGAACATGGAAACTCCACCCAGATGGGGATTCGAACCGGGAATCCCTAGCGCTAAGAGCCGAACATGCTAACCACTAAGCCACTGTGCCGCCCCAGCATTAATTTAATATATAAATAACTTTTTATATGGTCCTTTTGAGGTTATCTTTTAATTAAGTATTAATTAATAGTAGTATTTTAATAAATATTAAATAGCAGTATTTTAATAAATATTTCCTTTATATTGTTACTGTATCTTGATATATTCCTTCATTACAACAAACAATTAAATAAAAGAACCTCAAAAAAGAACAAAAATGCGGTATACAATTGTTTAAGAAAAAAAAAAAACGTAAAAGTAAATTAAAGATTATCTTTATTAAAGCTTCAAATATATAATAATGGGCTTTTAAAAGTATTCAACTCGTTTAAGTGATGGGATAGGCGGGTACGTCGAGTGAGAGAGGGGGCACACTCCGTTAAGTTTTCCGCCTGCCCGAGCTTTGCCGTGAACATAAACGGCCAGCCGAACTCAAAAGAATCGCCGGCGATGCCGCTTCGGGGCCGGCCACACGCTGAGAAATCGCTCGGAGGTGGGTTGGGACCTCCAGCGTGCTACCCGGAGGATGATCTGCCCCACCTGTAGGCAGTGACAGCAGGCGGGGCGCTCAATGGTTTACTGGCCAGCCCCGGAGCACCTCGCCTTAACGGGTCGGCCAGCGGCCCCGTGTGGTTGCTTTCCCGGCGGCTGACATGGAAGGGTCTGCTGAAGTCCCAGCGGTCTGCAGTCGACTGTAAAGCACCTGCCGCGCCTCCCGCCACAGGGGGAGTTGTTGTCTGCGTCGGCTCCCGCTGCACATTCGCGGGGGTCTGGATGAGAGTTTTATCGGTGGGACCTTCAGCGTGCTATAAGGAGGATGGTATGCCGCGCCGGTAGGCAGTGGCAGCAGGCGGGCGCTTACTGGCTCACCGGCCAGCCCCTTAGCACCACGCCTTAGCGGTTCACCCGAAGAGCGCCAGGTGCGCCTCAGCGTCGTGCAGCGGCCCCGTGTGGTTGCTTTCCTGGTGGTAGTCATAGAAGGGTCTGCTGAAGTCCCAGCGGTCTGGAGCAGACTGTAAAGCACCCACCGCAGGGGGAGTTGTTGCCTGCGTCGGCTCCCGCTGTATATTCGCGGGGGTCTGGATGAGACATTTAGCGGTGGGACCTCCAGCGTGACACCGGTAGGCAGTAGCAGCAGGCGGGGCGCTCATTGGCTCACCGGCCAGCCCCGGAGCCCCACGCCTCAGCGGTTCACCCGAACAGCGTCAGCTGCGCCTCTTCGTCGTCCAGCGGCCCCGTGTTGTTGCTCACCCGGCGGCTGACATGGAAGGGTCTCCTGATGTCCCAGCGGTCTGGAGCACACTGTAAATCACCTGCCGCGCCTCTCGGCCCAGGGGGAGTTGTTTCCTTCGTCGGCTCTCGCTGAATATTCGGGGGTCTGGATGAGAGTTTTAGCGTTGGGACCTCCAGCGTGCTTTCCGGAGGATGGTCTGCCGCACCGGTAGGCAGTGGCAGCAGGCGGGGCGCTCGCTGGCTCTCCGGCCAGCCCATGAGCCCCACAGCTTAGCGGTTTACCCGAACAGCGTCAGCTGCGTCTCGTCGTCGTCCAGCAACCCCGTGTTGTTGCTTTCCCGGCGGCTGCTCCCGCTGCATATGCGCCTGGGTCTGGATGACAGTTTTAGCGGTGGGAACTTCACGGCTGTGCTGTGGCATTTCCCCGGGTTTCAGCGTGATGTGATGCCGGGACTGACCCCTGGTAACATGCGGGTTGCTCGGGTCACATTTAACACGTAGGGAGACGCTATGACAGGCCTCACAGACAGGTGTCACTGTTTACCTGATCTGCCATGCATTAATATTGGGGTAATGGTTAGCACACCCGTCTTTTAACGCGGGGGATTCAGGTTCGAATCCCGATCTGGGTTTCGTCCCCTCAGTTTAAAAACATGGTTTCAAGGTGAATCGGCTGCTGTAAGTTGCCCCTATAAATTTTGGGTGTTTGAGTGAGTGTGTGCTGGAATAATAGATCTGTAGACATGTTTAAATACACTATCACTCTCTCATATACAGTTCGTTATATATGGCGTTAAATATTAACAAAAGTTTATTATGATGTGTAATGAATTTATATGCCTCTGTTTGACTGAGTAAATAATATTTTGCTGTAAATACAGTAGCTTTAGATTACTAGAGGTGTCAGTGTCATTTTCAGGACATGTGAAAAATGTTCTAAATACAGGATGGTACAAATAAAATAAAAAATAATAATAAAAAAAAACAGTGAATAAAAGCTGCAGAGACAGGTGGCTCAGGAGGAGGGGGTCTTTGCTGACACATCCTGTCCTGGTTGGCTTTTTATAGTGCAGATCAGAACTGTGGCCCTGCAGGCAGTGACACAAGGTCAGCTTTGATAATAGAAGAATTGGTACTTCCTAAAATCGTTTGGGTTTTCTGATTTAACTGTGAAATTGCCTTCCCCCCTTGTTTTTTAAGGTCCTATACCAAGATATTGCTTTGGAGATATATTGGACTATAATGTATTTTTCTCTATTGTTTTCCTCAATCTGTTCATGTTCCATTCTGAATAGAACTTAACATACTAATCATGAAATAAAGGAGATTGTTAGACTACGTACAAGGACCCAGCACTGATTGAAGTGTGTGGTTTACCAGATTATTATTATAATTATTATTTTTATTATTGCTGTTATTATTATTATATTGTAAAAGCTTTTAAATTTCCTCTCTCTTTTTGTGGTTTAGTTCAATTCTGCATAGCAGATTCATTTACCACAGGCTAACGGTTACAAAGTGCCCTTTGCGCATTAGATGCATGGATGTGCATAACAGTTGCTGCTCTGCGAGTGAGAGTTATGTCAAAGGCTTAAAAGGCTAAATGTCTTAAAAGGCTAAAGAGGCTGAAGTTAAAGTATAAAAGCTGTCCAAAACATAGGAGACATTTTAATACAGTACCGGTCAAAATTTTGTACACACCCCTTTTCTCTCCATCCTCTAAGTCCTCTACTTACCATATAGATGGACTTTGTAGTTCTACAATTCCAGACTGTAGTCCATCTGTGTTCTTTGTTGTTGTTAGTCCCCTGTTGGTTCTCTGTTCTCTGTTGATCAGGAGCATTACAGAACAGGTATCATTTGGGTGGTGGATTGTTTATTGTCAGTTCTGCAGTGACACTGATGTGGTGAGGGGGTTTTAGTGCAGCAGTGCTGCTGGAGGTTCAGTTCTCCACCTCAGTCACACTGCTGGGATAGGACTAATGCACCCACCCAATAACCCCTGCTCTGTGGTGGTACTATTGGGGTTCTGAGCATTAGAACAGAGTATGTACTGTAGAACACAAACAGCTGGACTACAGAGTGGAGTTGGAAAACTACAAAGTCCATCTTACAGAAAGTGGAACTGAGAACATAAACAATAAGTGGAATAAAAAGAAGGCATGTCCAAACTTTTTGCTGGTACTATGTGGCTGGTACATTACAGAACCAGGGAAGAGAATAAGTGAAATGAAAACAATTCTAATAAGGGATTGCCCCTCTCTCCCTCCAAACCGCTTATCTCAAGTGATGGTGATGAGGTAAGGACGTACTTGCACCAAAAGGCCAGTGTCAGTAGCAGACCTCACAACTTACAGCTTGCTGCACTCAACAACAACCATCTAAAGTCAAGCACCTGCACTTGAGCAGTGTGAGTTAGTGTATACTGATCTGTGAAGAGGCCAGCGATAGACATTATCCTGCTCTTAGTCAGGCACGGTCATGCTGAGACCCGTGGTGCTGGGCTGCAGTATCACACCATCATGCTGGTGAGAGCTCTATAATCAATACACTGTCTGAATCCGGCGGGTTCACCTCAGTCCTCCCCTAAAACTTCAGCTACAGCGAAGATAAAAGGACCAACGAATACCGTCTCCAGGGCTTCCTGAATATATATTTTTAAAGATCTCTTCATGGCTCTGCCTCCGTCTGGCATGAGGCCCAGTGGGAGGTGGATGGTGCACTCCTGTAGTGGCACTCCTCTGGTTAATAAAGGAAAAACTTGGAGGTGTTGTGGGCTCTGAGAACCTCTTTCAGTTCTTAATATTCTGTGTTTACCTGGATCGAGTGTTAGCTTTGGCATATGGGCCCAGAAATTAAGAGGAAAACCATTAAAAAAGTTTTCCCCCTTGATGTGAGCTCCCCAGTGCTCTCACAAAATGCTCAGCTGTGGCGTTCGCGCCAGGGAGGCGGGAGATGATTGGGATATTGAAGACGGAGTAATTAGAAACAGACCTGCACTCCGCCGGCGCATCATTAGATCCACCGCCCTGATTCTACATTTATTTTCTATTTATAAACATTGTAGTTTTATGATTACAGACTGTAGTTTCATATGGTTTTCTATAAATGTTGGTAGTTCTCGTTCTTTTGTTCTCTAATAATCAGGACCTTGATGCCCAACATCAGTGTCTGACCTCACAAATGCTCCTTTGGCCAAATTTAGACTCCCTGCAGAGTTAAAGCTTCTGTAATAAAGTAAATAAAATGCAGGATTATCCATCTGCAGCTCTGGATTATAAATGCACCATGCAGGGGCGGCACGGCGGCGTTGTGTGGGGTATATCCCTACTTCTCAGCACCGAAGATCTAGGTTTGAATCTGATCCGATCTGGGTGGAGTTTGCATGTTCTCCCTATGTCTGCTTGGGATTTGTCTGAGTTCTCCATTTACATTTACATTACATTTGGTCATTTAGCAGACACCTTCAACCAAGGTGAGCACAGGGTTGCATCCCTGGAGCAATGAGGGCAATGAGTATTATATATATGAGGGTAACTTCAGTGGACCTGGGATTTGAACTTCCGACCTTCAGATTGACAGCCCAACGCCCTGACCACTGAGCTACCACGCCTCCAGTTTACAATTACAGTCCAAAGACATGGATTCAATATGAAATAGCTGTTCTAAATTTCCCCATCTAAATTACCCCTATATAGCGTTTGTATGTGTGTGTGATTCAGTGTGTGTCAGCGATGGACTGCCTAGTAATGTTCTCCCCTGGCTGAGCATGGGGACCCCCCCCCCTCCTCCCCTCGTTTGACCCTAGTATAGGATTAAGTGGAAGTTAAGTGAGATGAAACTGCCCCCTGCAGTAGAGGGTGAATAATTTACAGATCACAGAAAGGTCTTTCGATTTCTCCAGAGGTGCAGTGTTCATCTTTAGCCGTTCAGGGAACAAACAGGGTGTTTTATTTCCTCTATTTCTCTCTTGGCCAAAAAAAAGATGATGAGTTTTTTTGGTTCTTCATTGAATCGCAGTGTAATCAGATCTTCTGTTTTGGTTTAAAGTGTGGGTGAGTCAAGACTGTGAGAGAAAAAGAAGAAAACACAAGCAAGTAAGAGGGTGGAGACAGGAAGAGGGGGCACTAATGAGAATGTGAAGGAGGAGGAAGGGGGAAGATGGAGGAGAGCAGACTTATAAAGTGCTGTGTGGATCGTGTGATGCGGGGAGGCTGGAGAAGACGTCAGGTGGAGGTGCTGATAATGGAGAACTAATGACCACCGGCAGCGTGGGCTTCTGCTCTGACAACTTTAACATCCCTCAGTTTAAACCGCAGCACAGAGACAAATGACCTGTGCTTACTTTTATATACACTGTGTGTGTGTGTGTGTGTGTGTGTGGGTGACACAGTGGCATAGTGGTTAGCACGTCCCCCTCTCAGCGCTTGGGCTCCAGATTCGAGTCCTGATCCGGGTGGAGTTTGCATGTTCTCCCCGTGTCACACTGATTTTCTCTGGTTTCTTTTTACAGTCTTAAAAACATGGATTTTATGTCATCTGTAAAGGAACTAGTGAGGTAATAAATAATACGACTTAATTAGATAATCATCCTACATTATCAACGTCTAGTTCTTGACCTTAAATCTGATTGGTTGAGCTGTTTCCCCAGCTGTGACATCATTAACACACACCTATACCTATGTGTGACTTATAATACATTATTTCAAATCATTACATAGATTAATATGAACAGGACTGAACTCGTCACACTGTTTTTTATGAACTGTAATTTGGCTAATAGATGGCAGTAATTGTTATGTGTAATATAATGTACGATCAATTATTGTTAGAGAAACCAGAATCCTGTTACTCAGATATCAGTGTTCTCTTTAAAAACCAGACTATGTTACATCACGGAAGACCAGATTATTAACGATTATTTAATATTTCTTTAAATTATATTTGTGTTTGTAAGTGTTTTATTAAAGTAATAAGACACTCGAGGATGTGTATTATTGTTAATAAAATTACGGGGACGTGGTGGGGGACGTGGTCAGGACTTACAACACCTCTGTACGTAATTTACAGTAATGCCACGCCCTCTCGTACCATATTGCTTGAATAAACCATGCCATGTAATTATTAAAAGAAAAGTCTTATTTAGAATGAAGACATTGTAAAAGTGTTAACTGTGATATCTAACACGTACCTGGTTGTGGGTGATGTCGTGGATCTCATTCATCTTGCTTTGTCTTCGCAGGATCCCAGAAGCAAGCACAAGTTCAAAATTCACACGTACGGCAGCCCCACGTTCTGCGACCACTGCGGCTCCCTGCTGTATGGACTCATCCACCAGGGGATGAAATGTGACAGTGAGTGTTCTATTCAGTCGAGTACGGTTCCGGAGCTGTTCCACCTTTAAACCTCAGGTTTTTAATAGTGTTCGTATTTACAGTGTTTTCAGGTAGAATTAGATTAGAAGTGTATTGTGTAATTATAACGAATCCTCTCTTTATCTGGAGACTGCATTGTTTTCTGACAATCATCCCTCTGGGGGGTGTTATTATACCCAATAATGAATAACAGGCTGAATCAGAAGGCGTGACGTGTTGCTTTTATGAAACACTGAGACATTTGTACATACAATACCAGTCCAACGTTAGGACACGCCCCCTTCTGGCTTTAACCCCTCTCTCTCTCTCTCTCTCTCTCTCTCTCTCTCTCTCTCTCTCTCTCTCTATATATATATATAAATAACTTACCTTACAGATGGACTTTGTAGTTTTATAATTCCAGACTGAAGTCCATCTGTGTTCTTTGTTGTTGTTAGTCCCTGTTGGTTCTCTGTTCTCTGTTGGTCAGGAGCATCACAGAACAGGTATCATTTGGGTGGTGGATTGTTTATTGTCAGTTCTGCAGTGACACTGATGTGGTGAGGGGGTTTTAGTGCAGCAGTGCTGCTGTAGGTTCATTTCTCCACCTCAGTCACACTGCTGGGATAGGACTAATGCCCCCACCCAATAACCCCTGCTCTGTGGTGGTACTATTGGGGTTCTGAGCATTAGAACAGAGTACACAGTATGTACTGTAGAACACACACAGATGGACTACAGAGTGGAATTGGGGAACTACAAAGTCCATCTTTACAGGGAGTGGAACAGAGAACATGTTCCAGGAGGTGTGTCCATACTTTTGACGGCCGCTGTGTATGAACACAAACGGGTTTTGACGTCCTCCTCCCGGCTGGCTGTCTTTCTGATTACAGTCAGGCCTGAACTCCCAGCGTTCTAAAGCTCTGCAGCAGGCCACCTGCGGCTCTGTGGACCGTACTCACACCTGCAGCCGCTCCGCTGCCAGAACGAGTCCCGGTCGTCTCGCCGTAAAGCCATTGTCCTGCGTTTATCTGAAGTCTCTCTCTCTCTCTCTCTCTCTCTCTGGCTCGTCTCTTTCAGCCTGCGACATGAACGTGCATAAACAGTGTGTCATGAACGTGCCAAGCCTCTGTGGAACAGATCACACCGAGCGTCGCGGGCGACTCTTCCTCAAGATTGAGGTCAGCGGGGACAAACTTCACGTGACGGGTCAGTGTCCTGTAAGGCAGCCTCACCGTCACGAAGCCGACGTGTCAGTCACATTCATTTACACACACTTTCATTAAAGGGGGGGGGGGGCTGTGCATGTGTACCCTTCTTTAGAGGACATGTGGGTACGAGGAAGACATGTACACTGTGTGACTCTGTGGCAGATGCTCTCCTCCGTTCTCATTGAATGCCAGATGTTCAGCACATGGACACATGGTATGTTGCGTGACAGACACACAGGGTTTATTCTGAGGTCACAGCAACATTCTCTCCATGTTCGGTATTATACAAACATCCCTCTTTAATATTTATCTAATTTCAGCAGAACTCTTCAGAGGGGTTCCTTATGTCCATCCAGGGGAGAACGTTTTAGGCGCTGGGCAGATACACCTCGGACAAAGCGCCAGTTCATCACTGGGCACTCACACACTCACTCACACAGACATACATACTATATGGGGCAACTTAGAGCAGCCAATTCATCTTAGATCCATGTTTTTGGACTGTGGGAGGAAACCGGAGAATCCAGAGGAAACCCACACAGACATGGGGAGAACATGGAAACTCCATCCACATTGTGATTTAATATGCTGGAGCACAATCATCATCATTAATTAAGAATTTATTATTCATCCATCCATTATCTTCCACTTTATCCTCTATTAGGGTCTCGGGGGGGTTCTCTATGCCCATCCAGGGGAGAACGTTTTGGGCGCTGGGCAGATACACCCAGGACAGGGCGCCAATCTATCGCTGGGCACACACTCACTCACACATATACACTCTATATGGGGCAATTTGGAGAACTCAATTGACTTGATCCATGTTTTTTGGACTGTGGGAGGAAACCAAGGAGCCCGGAGGAAACCCATGCAGACAGGGGGAGAACATGAAAACTCCACCCAGATGGGGATTCGAACAGGGAATCCCTAGCGCTGAGAGGAGAACATGCTAAACCACTAAGTCACCGTGCCGCCCCATTTATTAAATATTAATATTCAAATATGATCCCTATAGAGGATGTGTTAACTATCTGAAATCCACAAAATGTTTCTTAGCATGTTCTCCTAGGAATCCAGATTCGAATCCCAATCAGGGCTGGAGTTTGCATGTTCTTCCTCGTGGGTTTTCTCACAGAGTCCAAAAGCATGGATTCAATACTGCTCCAAATTGCCCCTATATAGTTGTGTGTGTCTGTGTCTGTGTGTATGTGCTCAGCGATGTATTGATGCCCTGTCCTGGGTGTATCTACCCAGAGCCCGAAACGTTCTCTCCTTGACAAACATGGGGACCCCCCCCCCCCCGACCCTAGTAGAGGATTAAACAGAAGATGCGAATGCGAATTTACTGCTTTACACGTTTCATATACTGCAGTGACATTGAAATTGCATAAAGAAATAATAACAGGAACATAATGACTGTTCCTTGGGTTGTTGTAGCCAAGCAACGACAGCAGATGTGTCTTCAAGGTACTTTGCTGTTTCTTCATGTCACCTGAACGTCAGGGAGCTCAGATGATGGCTGATGGTGTTACAACTGCACTCTCACCAATAATAATAATTTTAATAATAATAATAGAGAGAAATAGAAGCAGAGCAACAAGAACAAGCTTCAAGGTGAAATGGAAAGGTGGTATTGGTAGTTGGAAGGCTTTTTTTTAAGCCGCAAGGTGTTGATAGTTGGAGTTCTTGTGTCTGATACTTAATGAGATCTTAAACTCACTTCTTAACCTTTTGTTAGTTGGATAGTTAAATGTAATGACTGTTATTAGTTGCTGTAAATAGATTTTAACAGCCTGTGAAATGCTGTGAATGATCTTAGGTGTGGTTGGTTCGTCTGCATTTGAAGGGTGTTGTCTCCCTCTAGTGGTTCATGAAAGTATTACAAGATTTATTTTGCTGCTTTATTAACTGTGTCCGTGTTTAATGACATTAAATGTTTTAATAAGGTTCTATCTGAGTGTTGGATTAATCTTATTTATGATATTATGTCTCGTTATTTATCATTATCATTTATCATTAATAATGTGCTTTAATACAAGATCATGCATTCTAACTGCTTTCAATTATTAGATACCAAATCAGGGGAGAACGTTTTAGGTGTTGGGCAGATACACCGAGGACAGGGTGCCAATCTATCACTGGACAAACACACACACACACACACACACACACACACACACACACACACACACACACACACACACACACACACTACATGGGCAATTTAGAGCAGCCAATTCACTGTACACCAATGTTTTTGGACTTTGGGAGGAAACCGGAGAACCCCGAGCACACTCATCCCCAGCACTGAGATGTGGATGAACAAAACACTGCACCACCATGCTGTACATGTGTTAATTCATCCATCCATCTATTATCTTCCGCCTAATCCCATACCCGGGTTGTTTGGATTGTTCCCCATGCTCATCCAGGGGAGAAGTTTTTGTTCCCATGGCAGATACACCCAGGAGAGGTTTATGACACTTATGCACACTATACATGGGCAATTTATATGGGGACAATTCACCTTGAATCCATGTTTTTGGACTGTGGAATAACCTGGATGAAACCCATGCAGACATAGGAAAAACTCCACCCAGATCGGGATTTGAACCTGGATCCCCAATACAGAGAGGAGAACATGCTAAACACTACACCAACGTGCCTTCCCTGACTCAATTAAGTCCTACTTAAGTCCTACTTAACTCCTAACGAACTTAAACTCTGCGGTTTCATATCTTGTCGTTTTGATCCTCTCCCAGTCGGTGAAGCCAGGAACCTAATTCCCATGGATCCGAATGGACTCTCCGACCCGTACGTCAAACTGAAGCTGATCCCTGATCCGAAGAACGAGACCAAACAGAAGACGAGAACCATCCGCTCGTCCCTGAACCCGACCTGGAACGAGTCGTTCACTTTGTGCGTCTGATGCCAGGTTTTAAATATAAATAGGATTTGATGTTTAAATTCCTGATATTTATTGTGTGTGTGTGTGTGTGTGTGTGTGTGTGAGGACAGTAAGCTGAAAACCACAGATAAAGACCGCCGACTGTCCATCGAGGTGTGGGACTGGGACAGAACCACCAGGAATGACTTCATGGGTTCCATGTCCTTCGGTGTGTCCGAGCTGATCAAGGCTCCGGTCTCCGGCTGGTAAACGACGTTAATCATGTGTTCATTCACTTGTTTCCACACTACTTAGTATGCACAATACCAGTCAAATGTTAGGCCACGCCCCCTTTCTGCTCTTCTTATGTTCTCAGTTCCACTTCCTCTAAAGATGGACTTTGTAGTTCTACAATTCCATTCTGTAGTCCATCTGTGTGTGTTCTACAGTACATACTGTGTACTCTGTTCTAATGCTCAGAACCCCAATAGTACCACCACAGAGCAGGGGTTATTGGGTGGGGGCATTAGTCCTATCCCAGCAGTGAGACTGAGGTGGAGAACTGAACCTCCAGCAGCACTGCTGCACTAAAACCCCCTCACCACATCAGTGTCACTGCAGAACTGACAATAAACAATCCACCACCCAAATGATACCTGTTCTGTGATGCTCCTGACCAACAGAGAACCAACAGGGACTAACAACAACAAAGAACACAGATGGACTACAGTCTGTGATTATAGAACTACAACGTCCATCTATATGATAAGTGGAGGAAATAGAGGATGGAGCCAGAAGGGGGCGTGGCCTAACATGTCGGGTCCCTACAGATCCACAGTTATTCACGTTAGCGACGACCCACACTGAATCTAAATGACACACTCATTCTGTATGAAGGTATAAGATGCTGAATCAGGAGGAGGGGGAGTACTATAACGTCCCGATCCCCGAGGTGGACGACATCAACCTGGAGCTCAGACAGAAGTTCGAGGTGAGAGAATCAGACTGTTCTAACGGTACCTGCACGTTTATCATGTTTATTTTTTTGTGTCTTTATCTTGTGTGTTGTATTTAGGCTCAGATTAACATTCATTCATTCATTATCTTCTGCTTTATCCTCTATTAGGGTCACGGTGGGGTTCCCCATGCCCATCCAGGGGAGAACGTCTCGGGCGCTGGGCAGATACACCCAGGACAGGACGCCAAACCATCGCTGGACACACACTCACTCACACAGACACACTCTATATGAAGCAATTTGGAGAACTCAATTGACCTTGATCCATGGTTTTGGACTGTGGGAGGAAACCAGAGAACCTGGAGGAAACCCATGCAGACACGGGGAGAACATGGAAGCTCCACCCAGATGGGGATTCGAACCAGGAATCCCTAGCGCTAAAAGGAGAACATGCTAAACCACTAAGCCACCGTGATTAACAGATCATCATATTTTATAATTCAAGAAAAATATTTTACTCTGCCCTAAACTAGCAGCATGGTGGCTTAGTGGTTTAGCATGTTCTCCTCTCAGCACTAGGGATTCCTGGTTCGAATCCCCATCTGGGTGGAGTTTCTATGTTCTCCCTGTGCCTGCGTGGGTTTCCTCCGGGTTTTCCGGTTTCCTCCCACAGTCCAAAAACATGGATCAAGGTCAATTGAGTTCTCCAAATTGCCCCATATAGAGTGTGTGAGTGAGTGAGTGTGTGCCCAGCGATAGATTGGCGCCCTGTGCTGGGTGTATCTGCCCAGCGCCCGAGATGTTCTCCCCTGGATGGTCATGGGGAACCCCCCCGCGACCCTAATAGAGGATAAAGGAGAAGATAATGAATGAATGAATGAATGTCCTAAACAATTTTTTCTTATTAAAGCTTTACAATTGTCATAGTTTTCAAAAAGTTTATAAATGATACATAATCATCCCATTGTAACTCTAAAACCTTTTGGGGGTCACTTGGGGGGGGTGGAGGGTTCCCATTCCAACATTTCAGGTGCTGTGCAGATACACCCAGGACAGCGTGCCAATCCATCACTGTGCACACACTCCCTAACACACACATACACACACTATATAGGGGCAATTCAGAGCATCCAGTTCACCCTGAATCCAAGTCCTCTTTACTCTAATTCTGTTCTCTGATGGTCAGGACCCCAATAGTACCGCCACAGAGCAGGGATTATTTGGGTGATGCATCATTCTCATCACAGCAGTGATGCTGATGGGGTGGTGGTGTGATAGAGTGTGTTGCAATGCTATAAATAATATGTATTTTTGAGAGGAGTGAGAGGGAAGACGGGACGGGACTGCTGTCCCTGCGCTCTGTCCTGTTCTCACCTCTTTACAGCTTTGCAGTTTCGCAGTTTGCAGATTTAAGAGGCTTATTGCATCAGAGAAAAATCCCTTCTGAACAAATTCTGCGTCTGACGTTCGTCACATTAACTAAATCCATCTGCTGACATGGAGGAACCTCACATCCACTTCATGACATGATGCATTATGGGTATTCAGTTCAGCAGGAGTTTGTTCAGAAGAACGTCTGATTAAAAAAACATGCAAACTAATCAAGAAGAAAGTCAAAGTCTATACATTTATATATGTATTCTCCTAAAGCAGCTTCACAAGCTCATAAGACCCCCCCTCCCACACCCCCACCCCCAAAAAGCAAGCTATAAAGGACCCCTCTCCTGATAAAACCTCAAGAACAGACCCTGTGAGGACCGCACGTCATAGCTGAGCAATCCTCATTATGTAGTTGGTGCAGTGTTACCAGATGTGAAAGAATATCTTACATTTAATCCTCTACGAGGTTCGGGTTGGGTGGGGGGGGGGGGGGGGGGGGGTTTCTATGCTCATCCAGAACGTGAACGTGATTGAACTATATTTTAAATCATGTAATAGAAATGGAAATAGGCGGCATGGTGGCTTAGTGGTTTAGCATGTTCTCCTCTCAGCACTAGGGATTCCCGGTTCGAATGCACATCTGGGTGGAGTTTCCATGTTCTCCCGTGTCCGCGTGGGTTTCCTCCGGGTTCTCCGGTTTCCTTCCACAGTCCAAAAACATGGATCAAGTCAATTGAGTTCCCCAAATTGCCCCATATAGAGTGTGTGTGTGTGTGTGTGAGTAAGTGTGTCCCCAGTGATAGATTGGCGCCCTGTCCTGGGTCTATCTGCCCAGCGCCCGAGACGTTCTCCCCTGGATGAGCATGGGGAACCCTAATATAGGATTAAGCGGAAGATAATGAATAAATAATTGAATGAATAGAAATATAGTTCACAGTTCCCAGATTAACATTCTAAACTGATTGATGATGTGTTTCTATATGATTTCTGATGATTTTTAAGGATTGTGTGTTTTATACGCTCATCCCGGTGATTTCATGATCTCAGTTTCTTCAGGAACCTCCTGGAACCTGTGACCTCCAGCACGCTCCGCAGTAATCCGACTAACACTGAAGTTCTCTTCTCTCTTATAGGCCTGTCAGTTAAATATCCACTTCCTAAAGGTAGTTCCTCCGGCCCTCTGCCTGTTCCCACGACCTTCCCTCCCTCCCTCTGAAGTTATTTCTTGATTTTTGTTTGTGGTTCATGGTTCCACAGAGAACTCAGGTCCCCGTATCATTCTCACCTCCTCCACATGAACATGGATGCACATTAGTTGTAATCCTCACCCCAAGTCTTTATTCTTTTATCTCCGTCTGCACACGTTGTTGTGTTTCCACTGAACCGGCTGCAGACGGATGCTGAGTGAGAGTATATTACTCTGTAATACTCTGTAATATACTGGGTGTATACTCGGTCTGCGGCATGCTGTCTATAGTGGACGTCTATAGAAGGCAGACCTGTTATTCACTGTGCTCCGATGCACCGGGCATCACAGTGCATGCACAACCCACCAGCCTCTACGATGACACTGCACTCAGAACCCGTCGCACGACGCACAGACAACTAGAACCATGTTCTGTATACGTTTGCATGCTTATGGATCATGCACGTGCATGAAAGCAGCATTATAAAGTAGCACTGGGGTTATTTTTGACCTTTTAAGGGAAACCACGCAGCCAGTGTGATGACATCGTGACTATTCGTGATGTCACTGCACGAACTTGACGCGTTGCTGTCAACGTCGGTCCGATGTGCCGGAATATAACGCCAATTTAATTGTATTAGAATAGATTTGGTGGAGAAATAGAAAACCACTGTCTCTGTTCCACCTGAAATGTGGAACCACATTAGATTAGGGATAAATGTATTATTATTATTATTATTATCATTATTATTATTATTATTATTATTATTATTATTATTATTATTATTATTTTTGGCGGCAAGGTGGCTTAGTGGTCAGCACTAGGGATTCCCTGTTCGAATTCCCATCTGGGTGGAGTTTCCATGTTCTCTCCGTGTTCGCGTGGGTTTCCTCCGGGTTCTCCGGTTTCCTCCCACAGTCCAAAAACATGGATCAAGTCAAATGAGTTCTCCAAATTGCCCCATATAGAGTGTGTATGTGTCTGTGTGAGTGAGTGTGTGTCCAGTGATAGATTGGCGTACTGTCCTGGGTGTAACTGCCCAGCGCCCGAAACGTTCTCCCCTGGATGGGCATGGGGAACCCCACCGCGACCCTAATAGAGGATAAAGCGGAAGATAATGGATGAATTTATTATTATTATTATCATTATTATTATTATTATTATTATTATAGCACTAATGTTACCATAGTAACAGTTTTTAATGTGGAATATAAGAAGAAAAATAAAATATAATTCAGAACTAACTGAGGGCGCGGTAGCTTAGTGGTTAGGGCATTGGGCTATCAATCTGAAGGTTGGGGGTTCAAATCCCAGGTCCACTGCAATTACCAATGTGGGTCCTTGAGCAAGGCCCTTAACCCTCATTGCTCCAGGGATGTTGTGTTAACCCTGTGTTCATCTTGTAAGTCGCTTTGGAGAAAAGCGTCTGCTAAATGACCAAATGTAAATGCAAATGTAACTAGGATGACATCCTCCACCTGGAATCCCGACCCAATGGAGTTTCCATCGTCTCCTCGTGTCAGGGTGTGTTTTTTAGGGTCAGGGTCAGGGTCAGGGATCCCATTCTCCCAAATCACAGACGTCACTTCAAGTTGACCGGACAGTCATCCGACATGAAGCGTAACCTATTTCCTATAACGATTCAGACATAATACACATAAATGAATCAACAGCATTATAATGTAAAATATAATATTAATTTGGAAATGAAATTGGAATTTTGGAAACGTGCTCCAAAAGTTTATGGTTATGGTTTCTGCAAAATAAAAGAGGGTCTGTGTACAATCCCCTCACTTCATTCAAAACAAGTGTGTGTGTGTGTGTGTGTGTGTGTGTGTGTGTGTGTGTGTGTGTGTGTGTGTGTGTGTGTGTGTGTGTGTGTGTGTGTGTGTGTGTCTTGTGTCTGTGTGTCTGTCGCTCAACAGAAAGCCAAACTGGGTCCAGGGAAGAAAGTGATCACTCCATCAGATCATCGGCGCTTCAGTTTCCCCTCCAACCACTCAGACCGGGTTCGACTCAACGACTTCCACTTCCTGGCTCTTTTGGGGAAAGGTAGCTTTGGGAAGGTCAGTCATGATGTCATGAGCTGCAGGTCTGTGAGTCTCCGGATGAGAAAGGGTCGAGTTATTATTCAGACTCCTGTTTTTAATAAACGAGGGAATTATTTCAGATTGTTTGACTTTACAGAGATCTCTATTTAAAACTCAAGAGGAGACATGTGTGACACCGAGGTCTTCATCTCAGGAGACATATGTAGAACTATAAAACAATGTTCTGCTGTTCTAATAGAATGATGGAGTCATTGACTCTTGCAGGTGATGCTGGCAGAGATGAAGTCCACTGAGGAGCTGTATGCCATAAAAATCCTGAAGAAGGACGTGGTGATCCAGGATGATGATGTGGAGTGCACCATGGTGGAGAAGAGAGTGCTGGCGTTAAGGGACAAGCCACCGTTTCTCACTCAGCTTCACTCCTGCTTTCAGACCGTGGTAAGGACCAGGAGAACATACCACAAAGAACTTAGCATATAGATGGACTTTGTAGTTCTATAATTCCAGACTGTAGTCCATCTGTGTTCTTTGTTGTTGTTAGTCCCTGTTGGTTCTCTGTTCTCTGTTGGTCAGGAGCATCACAGAACAGGTATCATTTGGGTGGTGGATTGTTTATGGTCAGTTCTGCAGTGACACTGATGTGGTGAGGGGGTTTTAGTGCAGCAGTGCTGCTGGAGGTTCATTTCTCCACCTCAGTCACACTGCTGGGATAGGACTAATGCACCCACCCAATACCCCCTGCTCTGTGGTGGTACTATTGGGGTTCTGAGCATTAGAACAGAGTACAGAGTATGTACTGTAGAACACACACAGATGGACTACAGAGTGGAATTGGAGAACTACAAAGTCCATCTTTACAGGACGTGGAACTCATTTATTAGATAAATATTGGGACCCTCTATAGCAGTAGTGTTATGTGTCATATCTTTTTTAATTTGATCTCTTCCCTGTGCTGCAGGACCGACTCTATTTCGTGATGGAGTACATCAATGGAGGAGATCTGATGTACCACATCCAGCAAGTGGGCAAGTTTAAGGAGCCTCAAGCTGTGTAAGAAACATCAATAAAAGTCATTCAACATTCAAATCGTTTTCAATGTTTTTTCACTCATTTAATCTCAGTACACTATACTTTTTAACATTCATTTGGGTTTATTTACATATTAAACCTAGACTTAGACTAAAAGTATGTCATTAAACAGAAAGGTGAGCGTGAACAATATGCATGTTGTCACATTGTTTGTAATTCAGTCAATTTAAATAATTAATGTAATAAGGAAATTGTAAGGAATAACATTTTTGCATTTCTTTATTTCACAACAGTATTTCTTTCATAATATTTCTGTGTGTTCTCAGGTTTTATGCTGGTGAAATCGCTTTAGGGCTTTTTTTTCTGCATAGGAAGGGAATCGTTTACAGGTGAGTCTGAGTCAAATGAAAGTAAACTCATCTCATCTCATTATCTTCCGCCTTATCCCCTACTAGGATTGTGGAGGTGTTCCCAATGCCCATCCAGGGGAGGACATTTCAGGGGTTGGGCAGATACACCCAGGACAGGGCGCCAATCACTCACTCACTCACTCACACACACACACACACACACACACACACACACACACACAATATATATATATGAAATACAGATAGGGGCAATTTACAGCAGCTAGTTCCTCTTGAATCTTGAATGTTTTTGGACTGTGAGATGAAACTGGAGATCCCGGCGAAAACCAATGTAGACATGGGGAGAACATGCAAAGCTGAACCCCAGCACTTTGAAGCGGATGTGCTTAATACTACACCACCATGTTGCCCCACCTTTAAACATGGCATTATATATATTATAATAATTATATTATGGGCGGCACGGTGGCTTAGTGGTTAGCATGTTCTCCTCTCAGCACTAGGGATTCCCGGTTCAAATCCCCATCTGGGTGGAGTTTTCATGTTCTCCCCGTGTCCGCGTTTCCTCCCACAGTCCAAAAACATGGATCAAGTCAATTGAGTTCTCCAAATTGCCCCATATAGAGTGTGTCTGTGTGAGTGAGTGTGTGCCCAGCAATAGATTGGCGTCCTGTCCTGGGTCTATCTGCCCAGCGCCTGAGACGTTCTCCACTGGATAGGCATGGGGAACCCCCCGCGACCCTAATAGAGAATAAAGTGGAAGATAATGAATGAATGAATGTATAATATTATTATATATCTTGAACAATTGCACACTTTTACTGCTGCCTCATGCTCTCTTTCTCTCTCTCTCTCTCTCTCTCACTCAGAGATCTGAAGCTGGATAACGTGATGTTAGATTCGGAGGGTCACATTAAGATCGCAGACTTTGGCATGTGCAAGGAGAACATGTATGACAGCATGACAACACGCACTTTTTGTGGCACTCCAGATTACATTGCTCCTGAGGTAAGATGAGGCTAGGGGGAGTTGATCTCAGCCTTATAAGAGGTTTAATTAAGCTTCATTGGTTTGTAATCCTCGTCTCTTGTATCTGTCTGCAGATCATTGCATATCAGCCGTATGGAAAATCAGTGGACTGGTGGGCTTACGGCGTCCTCCTTTACGAAATGCTGGCTGGTCAGGTGAGTGGAACATGGCATTTCTTATCGTAGATAGGTTTATATAAGCACTCCGTTGAAAACATGTTGTTTCTGGGCTTATTGTATATACAGTGTACATGTAAATTGTAGTTGTGAACTTACAGTCCAGCTGTATCTATACATCCTTATAATCTGGACCCTCAGAGTGCAAACATCTTTGCAGTCTCAAGAGTACCAATCAAAAAGTTTGGACACTCCCCTTCTATTTTATTTATTCATTTATTCATTATCTTCCGATTTATCCTATATTAGGGTCGTGGGGGGGTTCCCCATGCCCATCTAGGGGAGAACGTCTCGGGCGCTGGACAGATACACCCAGGATCACCCGCCAATCTATTGCTGGGCACACACTCACTCACACAGACACACTCTATATGGGGCAATTTGGAGAACTTTGACTTGATCCATGTTTTTGGACTGTGGGAGGAAACCGGAGAACCCGAAGGAAACCCACACGGACACGGGGAGAACATGGAAACTTCACCCAGATGGGGATTCAAACCAGGAATCCCTAGTGCTAAGAGGAGAACATACCAACCACTAAGCCACCGTGCCACCCTATTTTATTTAATTTGGTCAATTCTGATGAAGTCATAATTAAATAAGTCTTTATTTTGGTAGACATCATACATGATCTTTCACAGTGAGCGTTGTGTCTGTGTTCTTTCTGTCTCGCTGCAGCCGCCATTCGATGGTGAAGACGAGGACGAGCTTTTTCAGTCCATCATGGAGCACAACGTCTCTTATCCAAAGTCAATGTCTAAGGAAGCTGTATCCATTTGCAAGGGGGTAAGGACACTGCCCTTTTCTGTGTTTTTAAAGTCTGATCCCGGATCAGAGTAAGGAGATTGTAATATTAGGATATCTAATCTGATCTGTTAATATTTATAAATATTAATATTAATTAATATTCAGCCCAGCGATAGATTGGCACCCTGTCCTGGGTCTATCTGCCCAGCGCCCAAGACGTTCTCCCCTGGATGGGCATGGGGAACCCCACCGCGACCCTAATAGAGGATAAAGCGGAAGATAATGAATGAATGAATGAATATTCACTTAATTTTACATGATGTGAACGAGTTAGGGCATGGTGCTTAAATCATCTGAAAAAGGATGGGATAGGATTAGCTGAGATAAGCAAACTGAAGCTAAGTGGTTAAACTAAGATAAGATAACATTAAGATAAGCTACAATAAAATAGGACAGGATTGGATAAGCTAAAATAACCTTGTGGCAGGATCGCCGTGGCGCGGATGGGGAGGGGGAGAGGGCGGAGCCATCGTTAATGGACTTTAATTACGG
This sequence comes from Corydoras maculifer, assembly GCA_019802435.1. Taxonomy (NCBI): domain Eukaryota; kingdom Metazoa; phylum Chordata; class Actinopteri; order Siluriformes; family Callichthyidae; genus Corydoras; species Corydoras maculifer. The sequence goes on from JAFMOD010000325.1 coordinate 101,784, forward strand.
TTATGGAATGCACCTGACACTTGTACATGTTCAGGGCTCTGATTTATTTTTCTATATTAAAAATGAAATGTGAAAGGTGAACTGTGTCATGTGACTGATAAATACACGGAGTAAATAATCTGACCACTAGATGGCAGTAAAAATAAAACAGCAGAGGCCTTGGGACTTTAAGTAGTACATCAGAGCAGTATACTGTATGTATAAACTGCAAAACAAAAACCTACATGCAAAACAAAATAAAGACAACAAAATGGTTCCTGAGTGATGGTAGGATGGAGCGTGAGATTGACAGACGGATCAGCGTGGGGTCAGCAGTGATGCGGACCCTATACTGGTCTGTTGTGGTAAAGAAGGAGCTGAGCCACAAGGCAAGGCTCTTGATTTACCAGTCGATCTACGTTCTGACCCTCACCTATGGTCATGAGCTTTGGGTAATGACCGAAAGAACAAGATCGCCAATACAAGCGGCCGAAATGGGTTTTCTCCGCAGGGTGTCCGGGGTCTCCCTTAGAGATAGGGTGAGAAGCTCGGTCATCCGGGAGAGACTCGGAGTGGAGCCGCTACTCCTCCGCATCGAAAGGAGCCAGTTGAGGTGGTTCGGGCATCTGGTCAGGATGCCTCCTGGGCGCCTTCCTAGGGAGATGTTCCAGGCAAGTCCAGCTAGAAGGAGACCCCAGGGAAGACCCAGGACACGCTGGAGGGATTATCTCTCAGCTGGTCTGGGAACGCCTCGGGGTTCCCCGAGTCGAGCTGGTGGAGGTGGCTGGGGCGATGGAGGTCTGGGTCTCCCTACTTCAGTTGCTGCCCCCGCGGCCCGAACCCCGGATAAGCGGAAGATAATAAATGGATGGATGGTTCCTTATACTTCGTATTCTATGTTTCTGTCCGTTCTTTCATCATGTGATTTTAATCCTCGTCCATCCCACCATTACTCACACAGCTGATGACAAAACACCCCTCAAAGAGGCTTGGCTGTGGTCCTGAGGGCGAGAGAGATATAAGAGAGCAGGCTTTCTTTCGGAGGATTGATTGGGAGCGGATGGCCAATCGGGAGATTCAACCACCATTCAAGCCCAAAGTTGTAAGTGTTTGTGAATGTGTGTGTGTGTGTGTGTGCATGTATGTATGTGTGTGTGTATATATACTAGGGTCACAGAGGGGTTCTCCATGCCCATCTAGAGGAGAACATCTCGGGCGCTGGGCAGATACACCCAGGACAGGGTGCCAATCTATCACTGGGCACACACTTACTCACACTCACACACACTGCATATGGGGCAATTGGAAGAACTCAATTGATCTTGATCCATGTTTTTGGACTGTGGGAGAAAACCGGAGAACCCGGAGGAAACCCACATGGACATGGGGAGAACATGGAAACTCCATGGGATTCGAACTGGGAATTCCTTGCGCTGAAAGGAGAACATGCCAACCACTATGCCACTGTGCCACCCTCCATATATATATATATATAGGGCGGCACGGTGGCTTGGTGGTTAGCACGTTCGCCTCTCAGCGCTGGGGATTCCCAGTTCGAATCCCCATCTGGGTGGAGTTTCCATGTTCTCCCCGTGTCTGCGTGGGTTTCCTCCGGGTTCTCCGGTTTCCTCCCACAGTCCAAGAAAAAACATCGATCAAGTTAATTGAATTCTCAAAATTGCCCCATATAGAGTGCGTCTGTGTGAGTGAGTGTGTGCCCAGCGATGGATTGGCGCCCTGTCCTGGGTGTATCTGCCCAGCGCCCGAGACGTTCTCCCCTGGATGGGAATGGGGAACCCCACCGCGACCCTAATAGAGGATAAGCGGGAGATAATAAATGAATGAATGAATATATATATATATATATATATATATATATATATATATATATATATATATATATGTGTGTGTGTGTGTGTGTGTGTGTGCATATTTTCTATACAAAGTCATAGAGAGATGTACCTGAACACACCTCATTTTAAGCCTATCACGCCCATCAGGGTAGAAATATATTTAAACAACCCAGGCAGAAGGTGGGAATATATACTGTTGGGAGGGTGTAAGATAGGACCGCATATTTTGTATTGCACCTCACCCTAAGACCCCTGTCTTCTCATCATTGCAGTGCGGCAAAGGAGCCGAGAACTTCGACAAATTCTTCACCCGCACCCAGCCCATGCTGACCCCGCCCGACCAGTTGGTCATCGCCAACATCGACCAGAGCGAATTCGCTGGCTTCTCCTTCATCAACCCCCAGTTCGTCCATCCGTCTGTGCACGGCAGCATCGTATGAGGCGAAAGCGTAGCCCTCGACCACCTTGCAAACCTTTATCTGTCTGTATCCTGTGTCTGACCCCTTTAGCGAAGCATCTTGGAAATGGGGGATTAGTCCATCCTGCACTAAAACTCACAGCATGACTGGCACGTTTCCAATCCGTATGATGCGACACATTAAACAGCGGCTCTGGATCACATGTATGAGGTTAAAGTCCGACCCTGCGGGTCACTGATGCGACGCGATGGGAAACGGACATGATACCTGAAAAATGCCAACTACATTTGTATCAGCTCCTTTAAAAGCTGTGGTCCATGCCATAACACCGGTGTAGGTTTACTAAACCCCATCAATTCCACAAACATCAAGACCAATCCGCTGAATCGTCTCAATTCCTGGAATCCTGAATCTCTGTCCCCTGAGTGAAGCATGTGGACATGCACCTTTGTTGTTCAGACTCCTTTCACTATCTACTGCCATTTCTAAAGTTCTTAAACTATAAAGACATATATTTAAATAATAAATAACTATATTTGTAATTGCGAAACGGAGTATCTGTTGTAATAGACGTGCCAAAATGGAAGTGCATCAGAATATTTTATAGCTCTCACTAGAAGTATATGCATCTATGAATTTCGTACTGAAAAGTTCTAAAGGACGTCAGATCTTATTTTTGCTCCGGTCTTTCTTCCCGATTCGGCATGAGCATCCTTGTTGTTTCCTTTCGGTCCGAATGTCTTTCTGTTCGGCATGCCGTGCACCATCCCGGGGTTTGCATGCTTGTGTTTTTCGTGCATTTTGTGAATCCATCACCTTCTGTGAACTGGATTTCATGATTTACGTATTTTTAAAACGGCAGACTACCTAGTGCGCATGTCTAGAACCCCATGAGCCGACGCCTAGTACCAGGTCCAACGGCAAGCCCCGACTCCTCTGTGGCTCCTCTTAACCATCATGCTTGTTTTGAGACAGACGGCGGTTTTGTAATGCATGTCTCTGGCTCTGTGTGTGAAGCCCATTAGAGAACCTTACAGGAAGACCGACCCCTGTGTATCGAGCCGACGTGTTTATGTGATTTCAGTGCTGAATGCAGTATTCTACTCGACGCTCTTTATTCCGATGCATTTTTTACTTCGCCTCCTTTTGCTCGGCTACGTTCGCTTACGTGTTCAACACTAGATTTGATCGTTTTGTAAATACTGAGGCTGTATGAGTAGAGAATTCATGTTGACTGTAGATTTTATACCTGAATGTGCTATTACAACTGTAGATTGTTCTGTACATGTTAGGAGATCTCAACAATGCAGACTAGAGTGAGAGAACCCTTAAGAACTCTTACAACAGACCTTACTTTGGATGTATCCTTTGTATAAGCATTTAAATGCACTTTTGGTTTTGTTCATGGGGAGATGAAGATCTATGGTCACATAGGTGCAATGTTTATACTAGTGTCACGTGGGGGGGGGGGGTCCCATACCCATCCAAGGTAGAACGTTTTGCACGCTGGGCAAATACACCTAGGACAGGGCACTAATTCATCAGTTTACACACACACACACATGCTATAAGGGGGCAATTCACAGTAGATCAACAAATTTACCTTCACTCCTTGTTTTTGCACTGTGAGAGGAAACCGGAAAACCCAGAGGAAACCCACACAGACACAGGAAGAATATAAAAATCCACTCAGATCGGGATTCGAACCTGGATCCCCAATACTGAGAAGGGGGGGGGGGGGGGTGCTAAGCACTATGCCACCATGATGAAAACCACCCAAAGTTGGTTGCCATACATGCATATTTTTTGAGGGCAACATGCGCTCAAAAACAGCGCTGGGGATCCAGGTTCGACTGATCTGGGTGGAGTTTCCATGTTCTCCCCGTGTCCACGTGGGTTTCCTACAGGTTCTTTCCCCCCACAGTCTAAAAACTCTAAATTGGGACCCCCCCTCCCCCTTGCATGACCCTAGTACAGGATTAAGTGAAAGATAATGAGATGATATGATACTGATTTACCTGATCAGAGTCCAGGTCCTTTACATTCTGACTGTGGTATCCTCTCGTTCCTGCATTTGGTTTCAAATCTTTTAAAAGACTATTTGGATTCAATTTGACTCGTTTTCGTTTCCATTGCTCGTGCCAAAACAGCGTTTTTTGGCCTGTCACTCAGTCACCTCCCATGTGTTACTCAGGATATTTCAAAGCATCTAAATATCTGTTCATGTGCCAACACTCTGCAGTTGATTTTGGGTTCTGTGATGATGAGTGCATCAGTAAATTGAAACCTTAAACTCACAATAACACATGGTCTGGTGGTGCAGCCACAAGAGAGCACACTACCTCTGAGACCTGCATTTAAATTCCCAGGTTAAGTACCCATTCATCATGGCTGGATTAAAGCATCTACTCATGTCTAATGTTACGTTACAGTGTAAAATATGACTTCTCCCAGTACATCCTACAGCTTCCTGATGAACCCTGATGCTGGGTTGGTGATAAAGAAGCAGCTAAGGCAGAATGGCACGTATGTGATAGAGACTTGTTGAATAGTCAACTTTAATACGAGTCAACAGAAAATGTAATGTGATAAATAGTATTTTAAAATTCAGGTCATTATCAAAATAAAAGGCTAGATATAAAGTATCATTCAAAGTTTTCTCAAGCGAAGAAGGCACATGGTCCGTGTCATTTGATGATTTGAGGAACATAAATGTCCATTTTTATGATATCAATATTGGACTAAATACATTTTTAATTATGTTACCTTTTATGTGCCCTCATAAATCAAAGCATATATGTACGGTATATATATATAGAGAGAGAGAGAGAGTTATGGCATTTGAACATGTCAGATATGAACTATCCAGTGAATCCCAAAGACTACACATATAATAAAAGCCCATCAGAAACCATCACTCAACGAATCTTATTTTAACATCATTAGAGGTTTGTGGTCATTACTGAATGCAGGACGGTGTTTAGTTGAACAATGTTTTATCTTTCTCGTTTATAATAATAAAGCTTTGCAAAGGCTTGTTCCTCTGTTCGTTACATGAAACTGTTTAATGATGAATAAATGTTTAGTTCAACTTGTCCACCAGGTTTTCATTTTTCTTAATTTTCTTGATTACAACGTGGGTTGAGATTATCAAATGAAATATCAATTGTTGAATTAATAGGATTGCATTAGGTGGGGCAACCTCTTTTGTAATCTTAAAATGTTTTCATCCATCCATTATCTTCCGCTTCATCCTATATTAGGGTCGCGGGGGGGTTCCCCATGCCCATCCAGGGGAGAACGTTTCGGGCGCTGGGCAGATAGATCCAGGACAGGGCGCCAATCTATCACTGAACACACACTCACTCACACAGACACACTCTATTGGGGCAATTTTGGAGAACTCAATTGATCTTGATCCATGTTTTTGGACTGTGGCAGGAAACCGGAGAACCCGGAGAAAACCCACGCGGACACGGGGAGAACATGGAAACTACTTCACATTTGCACAATTATTGTTTTACACATTGATTGATTATTTAAATATTTATTATGAACAACGGGCCGCACGGTGGCTTAGTGTTTAGCATGTTCTCCTCTCAGCGCTAGGGATTCCCGGTTTGAATCCCCATCTGGGTGGAGTTTCCATGTTCTCCCCTAGTCCGTGTGGGTTTCCTCCGGGTTTTGCGGTTTCCTCCCACAGTCCAAAAACATGGATCAAGTCAATTGAGTTCTCCAAATTGCCCAATATAGTGTGTATGTGTGAAAGTGTGTGCCCAGCGATGGATTGGCGCCCTGTCCTGGGTGTATCTGCCCAGCGCCCAAAATGTTCTCCCCTGGATGGGCATGGGGAACCCCCCCCCCCCCGCGACCCTAATAGAGGATAGAAGTGGAAGATAATTAATTAATTATGAACTAATTATTCTTCAGTTTATGCCATTTTATTAAGATCCACTTTTTTTTAAAATAATTATAAAAAATAATTATACAGGGCATTGTGGGATGGGTGGAGCTGATGGGATGGACATTAATTAAAGGTAATTAAACACCTGGCGGCGGGGACGCTAATGAACCTGTGCAGCCGACACGGCGGTTCCACCTGCCGGCAACTGCAGCCGAAACTGGCGCTGGACGTCGGGACGGTGAGGACGCTGAGGAGCGGGGATGGGTGTCCAGCCCCGGCACTCAGACCTGTCAGCGTTGCTGGAGCCAGCGACAGAGAGGGCGGGGACAACGCCGCCGAGGAGCAGGGAGGGCGTGGAGATCCCCGCCGCCGCCGGAGGGCCGAAGACCTGCCGCATGGACCATGAGCCTCGGAGCGGGAGCTGGAGGACAGGCTTTCCCGCGACAGGGAGGACAGCAAGCGGCGACACGCTGGAGAGCGGAGGCCAGATAAGTCCGGTTCTCAATTCAACACACCTGTCTGATTTATTATTTCTAATTTCTGATCCTTTAATAAAATGTATATATATAATTTTATTAAAGGATCAGAAATATTTTATAAAATATATATATTTAGACTAACTATGCAAATGAGCCCTGATCCACTTAATATCTTTACTTCGCTGACTTCATATACCATCATAAATGTTCAATGCATTTACGTCAAAATTAATTATTTTATCACCTTTATGTGACTAGAAACAAAATCCCTGTTATTATTATTATTATTATTATTTTACAATTATACAGAATAAAATGTTTAAACGGAGTTTAACATTTATTCAGTTATTTTTCTTATGTTCTTTATTTTTTTGTATTATTACTATAATGTTGTTGTTATTATTATTAGTAGTAGTATGTTTCTGCTTTTGGCCGCTACATTGTCTTCGATCAGTAAAGTTTTCTGTCTACCTACTTTGTTGTAGTACGCATTGCTCAACAGCAGAGGGCAGTAAAGTCCAGCTTTTAATGATGAGCCCCTTACAGGATTTAAAATTTCTTAAATGGCCTTCTTTGGTGCTGAAAAATGTACATCCAAATTTTTAAAAGAAATGATGCAGCTCCTGTCTGAAAGACTGATCACTTTCAACTTTGTGTTTCATTCCTCATTATAATGACGTTGCATGAATTTCTTTTGTTTCTTAATTACACAATATAAAAACAATTACAGTGGTATGAAGACTCTCTATAACCGCAGTTCTGAACAAATCTATCAATTTCTAATTTTGATACAAAGCCAGATTCAGACTTAAATGTGCCTTATCCAACTTTTTATACTTGTTAGAACATTGTGTGTGTGTGTGTGTGTGTGTGTGTGTGATTAGGATATTTAGCCCCAGTTTTTTGAGAACAACCCGGTACTAATTCGGTTTAATGTCCACTATGGTTTTGAGAATGGGTTTGAAAAGATGTTGTGTGGAGGAAAATGTCTTATAGTCACAGATCGAGTCTTATTAATGTTTTATATTAATGCATCATGTACAATATGACTTTTTAAAAACATATAAAATCATTGTGTAACATCACAGGGCATTTCTTTCCTGGGCTAGAACTCTTATTTTACAAATGATGTTTAATATTATTATAATAATCGTCATCATCATTATTATAATTATTAATGATGATGACGATAATAATGATATTAATATTAATAACATGACTGTCGGTACAAGGCTATCCATCTGTAACTATGTTGATTTAAAAAAAAAAAATTAGGAAAATGATTCTTTACAGTATTTACATATAAATTAAGTCAATAGTTCCGACAAATACAGACAGAACAAAATCTGAAAGGAAATAAATATGAAAAGTTACTAATAGCTTCGAAAAGAATAATAACGCGAGCAGAGTTCCGCTAAAGCAACAAAACGTGTTGCATGATGTCGGCAAGTTGATTTGAATAAAATGAAAAGTCTTCAGTCATTGGTTGGAAAAATAAACCGGTGAAAATGCTGATCTGGGATAAACACTCTGTTCCATTCAATATCCATCAATACAATGATCCTTAATCAGGGCGTGGACACTGAGCGGTGTGATTAACTGGGGGGGGGAGGTAAAACTATTGGAAACTGAAGCTCCCGATTGGTAACAGGACTCGTGAATGTCTCTCAGATTTGTAGACAGGAGAACCTTCGAAGTTCCATTTACACAAGACAGATTTTTTTAAATATATATTTGCAAAGCGCACTGACCAACTCATCTCATGGTATTATCTTCTGCTTAATCCCCTACTAGGGTTGGGGGGGCGGCTTGCCTATAGAGGGGGAACGCTTTGGGCGCTGGGCAGATACACCCAGGACGGGGTGCCAATCCACTTACACATACATGCATACACACACACACACTATGTATGAACCTGGATCCCCAGCGCTGAGTCGGGGACGGCGTTGATCATCCCTCATCTTATTATTTTATGATTAATCCTCTATTAGGGTCGCAGGGCGGTTTCTCATGCCCATCCAGAGGAAAAGGTTTCGGCTGCTGGAGAGATACACCCAGGACAGGGTGCCAATCTATCACTCACTCACACACACACTATATAGGGGCAATTTAGGGAAGCCATTTCACCTTGATTGGGATTCAAACCTGGATCCTGAGTGCTGAGAGGCAAATGTGTTAATCTCTACACTTTTAATAAAGACAAACACTTGTGGGCAAATATACAAGAACACTTGCAGGACCTTATATGACATCTTAAACTAAGACGTCCCCGTCCCCCTTTACTGTTCTGGAAAGGCTTTCTACAAAATTTTGGTGTCTGTGGAAACGTAGGAGCATCCTTTTTTTTTTTTTTAATAGAAGTGAATTTACGAGGTCAGACGGAACTTCAGAACCTCCAGTCCAGGTTGTTCTGCAGGTGTTTGGGACACGGTCACGATGCAACCTGCCTTCCTTTGTTTAAAATGTAATCAATGCAGCAATGAGATGGAAAAAAAAAGGCATTTAAATAAGGTGTCGATATTTTTGTCCATATAGTTGAGTTGAGATTTGTCGAACGTTAAATGGATTTCTTTTATAACTTTTAGAACCGTTCTGTAATCACAGCGAGGAAATCAGTCCAGCTGACTTGAGACATACTGTTAAAATAGCATTCACACATTTACACCAGAAACACTTCAAGCTTTGTACGTCGTCACGGATACACACACACACAGGCACAGGCAGAACTCGATTCAGCACCATATTGAAATTATAATCTGTCAGTTCAACCTGCGGTTCCATCGTGGACACGGCAGGCGGACAGGCGCGGGAGTCCGGAAGGAACACGCTGCACCAAGAACGAAGGGAAACCCGCCGGCAGGGGGTCGCTTTGATGATCCAACAGCGGCACCGTCGAGCTCTTTAGGCCTCTTCATCCCGTCGGCGTGGTGTTCCTTTAGGTCCCGTTTCCGGTTGCCCCACAGTGAGAAAGAAAAGTGCCTCCCAGTCCGACTCGCCTGGACGGCTTGCACCCCGACGTCCACGTCCATGCGAGTGCAAACAAGTGCGGCTGCACTTTCGGCCCTGACATGCGAACAGCTCACCGAATTGAGAAGTGTTCCGTTTGGATGGAGGTTCTGTCCACGAGAAGGTTGTAGTGTCTGAGGTGTGAGGTTGGGCGCCGCCTGTTGGTCAGAACGCGGCGCAGCGTTCACTTCTTGTTGGCGATGCGCCGTTTCCGGGTGGCCAGCATGTCGTAGAAGGGATCCCTGCTGATGCTGGCTCTGGAAAAACAGAACGCAATCAGTTATGGGTAACGAGGGAGGCAGGCATCTTTTGATATGGAGATGCGAGGAGAGTTCTCCAAACGCAACGCCGAAGCAGATCAAAAGACGCCGAGGTTCTCGTGACCTATTTAGGTTTCCATGGTTTCTTCCCACCCCTCTTTTGGATTGGTCTCATCGCAGAACGACTCAATCTCCTTACTGTCAACTCTATGACGTGACTGTGGCTTTGATCTAGAACCAGGAGGCGGAAGATCTACACCAGGGGTGCCCACACTTTTCTGGCCAAGAACTGCTTTTGCATTGGACAGGTCATCTAGATCTACCAGGGTTTATAATTTTTTTAGGCTTTTGTATTGAAACCCGTTTACACACATATTAGTTTTGGGGGACAAGTTGGCTTAGTGGTTTAGCACGTTCTCCTCTCAGCACCCTATGCCCATCCAGGGGAGAACGTTTCGGGCGCTGGGCAGATACGCCCAGGACAGGGTGCCAATCCATCGCTGGACACACACTCACTCACACACACACACACTCTATATGGGGCAATTTTGAGAATTCAATTGACTTGATCCATGTTTTTGGACTGTGGGAGGAAACCGGAGAACCCGGAGGAAACCCACGTGGACGCGGGGAGAACATGGAAACTCCACCCAGATGGGGATTCGAACAGGGAATCCCTAGTGCTGAGAGACGAACGCGCTGACCACTAAGCCGCCGTGCCGCCCACTTCCGATAATTCATTCATTCATTATCTCCCGCTTATCCTCTATTAGGGTCGCGGTGGGGTTCCCCATGCCCATCCAGGGGAGAACGTCTCGGGCGCTGGGCAGACAGACCCAGGACAGGGCGCCAATCCATCGCTGGGCACACACTCACTCACACAGGCACACTCTACATGGGGCAATTTGGAGAATTCAATTAACTTGATCCATGTTTTTGGACTGTGGGAGGAAACCGGAGAACCCGGAGGAAACCCACGCGGACACGGGGAGAACATGGAAACTCCACCCAGATGGGGATTCAAACCGGGAATCCCTAGTGCTGAGAGACGAACGCGCTGACCACTAAGCCGCCGTGCCGCCCACTTCCGATAATGTTTTGTAAAAAAAAAAAAAAAAAAAAAAAAAAAAACCTCTGTGATTTTATTCCCCCCCCCCACCCCCTTAAATCTCTATCGCGATCGACCGGACACCCCGTATTAAGCACCCCTGATCTACACTCTTTTCCTAGAACCTCGCAACAAACAAACCATCATGGAGATGTGGATGACGAGTGAAAACCACAGCATGAAAAGGTGCTAGTGGTTTCGCCCTGCAGGATGACGGTGGAACGTGGGTTTGGAAAGCTGGGTTTTGGCAGGTGTGGTGCAACCTCCACCGCACCAATCAAATCATTTCAATAGAACATCCACCACGGACGCTCGTCCCTTACTTGATGGACTTGATCCACTCCTCCTTCTCCTCAGGTGTAGGAGCTGATATCCTGTAGACCACGTGGTTTCCCTCCACCACCCGGCCATCCGCCTCAGTCTTGCAGGCTTTGATCACCTGACCCTTGTGGCTGGGATTATAGAGCTCAAAACAATTCTGGAACACAAAGCAAATGAAGATCCGACGTTTGTTTAGTCATAAAACGAACTGCAGCCCGAAGGCGGAATGGAGAACTCACCGGCTTCCTGGGCTCATCCACCTCGCGAATACTGAGGTTCTCCAGTGGGATGATCCCTCGGGGTTCTTTATCCTGCAACACATCCCAAATTATGAGCGTCATTAGGGAAGGCCCTGAGTCCAGCTACAGAACGAACAGAACTACAAAAGGAAGTCCGCTGACCGTTGTGTACTCAAAATAGTACAAGCAGTTGTCCGTTAAAATAAACCACCTCCTCTTCCAGGTTTTCACTCTTCCTCCTGCAGGTTAAGAAAAGAAAAGAAAAAAAAAACACACAACGGTTAACCATATGCAAATGAAGCACGGCCAACACCGACCAACCACGACGAGCAAATACATCCCATAACACTTGCCTAAAGCATGAAAGTTTTGGACTATGTTACCAAAATTTCCACTCTGGACTGCCCTTAATCAGCGGAGATTTTATTGTTTACCTTTCCCTGTGACTTCTCTCTAGTCTTCATATTATATTTACATTACATTTGATCATTTATTGGCCGCTTTTATCCAAAGCAACTTACAAGGCGAACACAGGGTTCATCACAACATCCCTGGAGCAATGAGGGTTAAGGGTCTTCCTCAAGGAACAGTGGACCTGGGATTTGAACCCACAACCTTCAGATTGAAAGCCCAACACCCTAACCACTGAGCTACCACACCCTTATTGTACTATAAAGATGACCGGTCTACCATCTTCTATTTATTTCTTTATTATTATTTTTCAAAGAATTTATTTTAATTTTTTGTTGTTGGTTTTTATAAGCTTGTGTGTTGTCTTTATTTTTTATGTAATTATACAGTACCTCTAATCATTATTTATGTATATATGTCTTTTGTGTTGTGGCTTAATGTTTAAAAACAATAAAAAGATTATTAAAAAAAACAAAAAGCTTAAGTTAAGAACCTCATTACCATCTCACACCTCGCCATGAGTCCATGTTCACGCCTTCTGGTCGTTTAAATGGCAACGCTGCTTGTGAATATATCTATCCCGATGAGCTGTCTTAAAATGAGGTGTGGTTTGATACATTTCTGGCGTATTGCGATCTTGGCGATGGAACAAAAGGAAGAGATTGTAAAATGTGTAATATAATCTTTAGTTGGAGTGTTGTGTAGGTCTCCAGCAAGAGGATTGATGCATTTTGCAAATTTTGTGCCACACAGAGCAAATCTTTTCTGCCGTTATGATCATAAAGACACTGCATGGTGTGTGGTTGACGACTCACTCGATATCTCTAAAATGGAGACCAATCCACTTAACAATATTTTGTCATTTTGCAAGTTATTGGAAATTCAGGGCTAGGGGTTTAATTTGAAACCTGCGATTAATTGGCTATGAAGTTTTTAATGTTGGACTGTAGAATTCAGATTAAAGCGCCTCCCTTGACAACAAGGGTGTGTGTGTGGGGGGGGGGGGATGGGTTACATCCCATGCCTGCACTGATAACCCAGCAGAGCTGTACTGTAGATGTGAACTTCAACAAAACTAAACAATTAATTGACTATGAAGATTTTAATGTTAGACTATAAAGTTCAGATTAAAGCGTCTCCCTTGACAACAACCTCATATCAGATCCTTCACTCTGTTTTCTTGGGGGGGGGGGGGGTGATGGGTGCATCCCATGCCTGCACTAATAACCCAGCAGCTCTGTACTGTAGATGTAAACTTTAACAAAACTAAACAATTAATTGGCTAAAAAGCTTTTAATGTTAGGGCAGCATGGTGGCTTAGTGGTTGGCATGTTCTCCTCTCAGCACTAGGGATTCCCGGTTTGAATCCCAATCTGGGTGGAGTTTCCATGTTCTCCCCGTGTCCACGTGGGTTTCCTCAGGGTTCTCCGGTTTCCTCCTCAGTCCAAAAACTGAATCTTAACTGAATTTTCCAAATTGCCCCATATAGTGTAAGTGAGCGTGTGCCCAGCGATGGATTGACGTCCTGTCCTGGGTGTATCTACCCAGCGCCCGAAACGATCTCCCCCGGTTGGGCATATCATACATGGGACCCCCCCCCCCGACAGATAATGGATGGATGGTTTTAATGTTAAACTAAGTTCCAATTAAAGCGTCTCCCATGACAACCTCATATCAGAACCTTCGATCTGTTTTCTTGGGCGGGGGCGGGGGGGTACATCCCGGGCCTGTACTAATAACCCAGCAGAGCTGTACTGTAGATGTGACATTGGTCCAGACTGAAACCAAAGGGTTAAACTGAGAGGGCCACATGGTGCAGCAGTTTCCGAATTGAATCGATGTCCCTCCGATGTCCCATCCTGGAGCGAATGGAAAGATTTAGCAGAGCCTTTTAAAGCACGTTCACAAAACAAGTCTTTTTATTAGTTCCCAAAGCCACGTGATGTTTTTTTTATGTCTGCAGTGTGTTGTGTTCGCCGACACGTGTTTTTAATAAATACCAGGCTTCCTCTCCAACACGAACTTCTGCCATTTTGTTCCAAGAGGCATTTCTGTAGAGATTATATGTTGTTTAGTCCTTTTTTTTTCTTCTTTGTTTGTTCTTAAGGAGATCCAGTTCCAGGCAGAAGTTTGGCCACGCCCCTTTCCTGCTCCATCCGCTATTTCCTCCACTTATCATATAGATGGACTTAGTAGGTCTATAGTTCAGGACTGTAGTCCATTTGTGTTCTTTGTTGTTGTTAGTCCCCTGTTGGTTCTCAGGAGCATCACAGAACAGGTATCATTTGGGTGGTGGATTGTTTATTGTCAGTTCTGCAGTGACACTGATGTGGTGAGGGGGTTTTAGTGCAGCAGTGCTGCTAGAGGTTCATTTCTCCACCTCAGTCACACTGCTGGGATAGGACTAATGCCCCCACCCAATAACCCCTGCTCTGTGGTGGTACTATTGTGGTTCTGAGCATTAGAACAGAGTACACAGTATGTACTGTAGAACACACACAGATGGACTACAGAGTGGAATTGTAGAACATAATATAATAAGTGGAGCAGAAAGAGGGCGTGGTCAAACTTTTGTCTGGTACTGTAGAGTTATGTTTTTATATGCAGACTCATTAAAATGTCAGTCACTGCGTCCTGGATCCACCCTCCCTCTTTAAAGTTCCACTCATGGCTACGCACATCGCACAATGGAAACTTCCTTCCCCCGAGCGTTTCGCGGCCGTAACGCATCATCGGCGACCTATCCTGTCACGCCAAAGACACTCCTTGGAATCGTGACGCAGTGAGGTGGGATTCTCCAGACGACTCATTCTGATATTGCGTTGCCAGATTACCAGAAGCCGAGCCGGGAAAATGAGATGTAAACATGTAACATATTAAACAGCTGAAGTTTCCCGTGACATCGTAATCGTCTAGTCTGCAGATTAAAACTAATTAGAAAACGAATGAAGATTTCAAAAGTCACCAATTAAAGATTAGTTTGTAATCACTTTGCTATGTTTTAGTTTCATTAGATCCAATCAGATGCGTCCATCTTGTCTGTCTGAATTAAACTCAGGGTTTTATATACACATACATATATATATATCTGCCCCTGATGGGCGTGGCCATCTATAAATGAGGCAGGTTCAGGCACATTTCTGGCATATTGTATTTAAAAATGATTTAAAGGCAGTTTGTTATTGTAACCGGTTCCCAACCCACCCACCTTTCACTTAATCCTCTACTAGGGTCAAGTGGGTCTGGGTGGGGTGAGGTGGGGTGGTTCCCCATGTCCATACAGGTTGGGGCAGATACACCCAGCACTGGGCACTAATCCATTACTTGACTCACACACTTACTTAAACACACTAGGGGCAATTTGAGCAGCCATTTCACCTTGGACTGGGAGGAAACCAGAAAAAACATCTAATTCATCTTGATTATATAATGCTGCATGAAATTAATGAGAATATGGTCTCACCCAGTGTGTGTGTGTGTGTGTGTGTATTACACTAAGGACCAGAAGCAGCTGTTTCATTAAAGTCATTTGCAACAGCCACAAGGAAATATGGTTCAATCCGGCTGCCTCAAAGCTGCGGTTGCTGCTTTCATATGGTGTAATGGTGTTTTCAAAGCTTCCTCTAACACCACCCACGGTGCGAGAGGCAGTCTGTGAGGATTTGCAGTGCAGCAGTGTAATGGCAAAGGAGCATCACAGTCTTCACACCTTCAGAGAAATGATGCATCGGATCGTCCTGATGCTCAATCATCAAAGAGATCCGGTTGCTCATGGAGACGGGAGACGAGATGTACCAGAGAGGACGGGAACACGTTGCCTTGCTTACCGTGTCTCTGAAGTGCTGCCTTATTTATCATTTTAAAATTATTTATAATAAGTATTATAATATTTATTATAAGTGTTTTTTTAGGCGACATGGTGGCTTAGTGGTTTAGCATGTTCTCCTCTCAGCACTAGGGATTCCCGGGTCAAATCTCAATCTGGGTGGAGTTTCCATGTTCTCCCCGTGTCCGCGTGGGTTTCCTCTGGGTTCTCCGGTTTCCTCCCACAGTCCAAAAACATGGATCAAGTCAATTGAATTCTCCAAATTGCCCCATATAGTGTGTTTGTGTGAGTGAGTGTGTGCCCAGCGATGGATTGGCGTCCTGTCCTGGGTGTGTCTGCCCAGCGCCCGAGACGTTCTCCCCTGGATGGGCATGGGGAACCCCCCCCCCCGCGACCCTAATAGAGGATAAAGCGGAAGATAATGGATGGATGGATGTTTTTTAATTCAAATTCAGTATTAAATCCAGCAGTATGTAGCTCTGTGTAAACAGTATAGGGAAGATCCCGACATGTTGCAGCACTGCACACAGTGAGGTTCATCCATCCATTATCTTCCGCTTCATCCTCTACTAGGGTCGCGGGGGGGGGGGGGTTCCCCATGCCCAACCAGGGGACAACATTTCGGGAGTTGGGCAGATACACCCAGGACAGGACGCCAATCCATCGCTGGACACACACACTCACACCACAGTGAGGTCCATTAACAAAAAAAAAAAAAAAAAAAAAAAAACATACCACCCTTCAAACAGACCCGACTTTAACCTCTAAAACGTGGCCTGTGAGTCGAGCCCTCTCATCTACCATCGGTTTCTGACCTCACAAGCTCCCGCAGACGCACTCCGAAACTGTAAAAAGCCCTTATGAAGGGGGTTTTAAGCTTTGATGGCTGCAAAGTAGAGTTTGGCAGAGGATGTGATGTTATGAAATCTTTCGTAGGTGTATTGCGTGGGTGTCCAGTAATTGTCTGTGTGTAGTTGTGTGGTTTAGAATTGAGTGTATTGAGGTTCAGAGTTACAGCGGAGTGTGTGTCTGATGTACAGTACGGGTTCCATCCATCCATTATCTTCCACTTTATCCTCTACTAGGGTCACAGGGAGGGTTCCCCATGCCCACACTTATTCACACAGACACACTCTATATGGGGCAGTTTGGAAAAGCCATTGCTGAGCACAGCACGGGTTCCATCGGCGCAAACTCATTCATTCATTATCTTCCGCTTTATCCTCTATTAGGGTCGCGGGGGGGGTTCCCCATGCCCATCCAGGGGAGAACGTTTCGGGCGCTGGGCAGACACACCCAGGACAGGACGCCAATCTATCACTGGGCACACACTCACTCCCACAGACGCACTCTACATGGGGCAATTTGGAGAATTCAATTGACTTGATCCATGTTTTTGGACTGTGGGAGGAAACCGGAGAACCCGGAGGAAACCCACGCAGACACCGGGAATCCCTAACGCTGAGAGGAGAATATGCTAACCACTAAGCTGCCTGGCGCAAACTCATCTGGCAATTTACTACAACGGGCAACTTAAACTTGTGGGTACCAGCCTGGCGGCCAGAAGGTCGCCGGTTCGATTCCTGGTCCCACCAAGTACAGCGTGTGTGCTCACGTCCCCATTTTGTCTGCATGGATGGGTTAAATGTGGGGGACTGATTCCTGTGTGTAAGCACTGTAGGTAAAATCACCGATCACTTGCCCCGTGACGTTAGTGATCTTCAGCGATCCGTTAAGCAGCGTGCAGGCTTTCATTTGCATAACGCGTCTCGCAAGAAACCGTAACCGACTGCTGTACACATGACAAACTGCCTTGATCACCCTCTCTCTCTCTCTCCTGATGATGCTACAATATCAGAGCACGTCAAAACCATCAGTGTCAAACACCCTCGTACCCCGGAGGGGGGGCTGTAAGCTGTAATTAAGAGTGACAGAGTATTTTCTAATTATTTGAGGCGTTGTGTGCGGCGTACAGAGGAGCAGTGTGTGTTCGCAGCTGGATGGTTGCGTGCTCGGTGAGAATGGAAATGTGGGTTAATCGCTTCTTTTGAGTGAGGTGTTAAAAAGTGGGTCCGTTCGCATTTCACAGAGCGTACGCGGCGAGGCCTCGCGGGATCGGCGCGCTGCACTGACCTAGCTTCAGCAGCCACCCTTCTCTGTCCGGGTTGAAAAACGTGTGGGTGAGGTCGTTGCCGTCGTCCTCGGGGATCTTAAACGGCTCGCTCTTAATGCTTTCGTACAAGTTCTACAGAAAGACAGGAGGGTTCCATTAGCACGCCATTCCATACGCAAATATTAATATCATTTTAATATAACACAATGACCATTTATAGGCATACAACACCGGTTTCATCAGCAAACATCACTACAGTCACATTTTCATTCATTATCACCCGCTTTATCCTCTATTAGGGTCGCTGGGGGGGGGGGGGGGGTTCCACTTGTCCATCCAGGGAAGAACGTCTCAGGCGCTGGGCAGATAAACCCAGGTCAGGGCGCCAATCCATCGCTGGGCACACACTTACACAGACCCATTCTATATGGGGCAATTTTCAAGAATCCAATTGACTTGATCCATGTTTTTGGACTGTGGGAGGAAAATTATTTTGTTGTTTTTCAATTTACAAAATACAATTCCATGTAAATAGTTTCTGTTGGCTTTCATATTGAAAACGTTGTTAACTTTCCTAAAACAAACTTTAGCACATCATTCTGAATGCGACTTGCTGCCGCAGTGATCGTGGCTCATGCTAATGAGGATTTGTGGTGGATCTCCTGCCGTACCCTGAGCAGCTCCTCTGGCAGATCTCCTCCCTCATTGATGCCTCTGTTCATGGAGATGAAGCGCTCCACGGCGGGCTTGTCCCTGACGTTGGGGTTGTGGAGGCTGGTGTTCAGCATGATGATGGCAAAGGACAGAACGTAACACGTATCTGTAAAGAAACAGCATCTTAAACGTTAGTCTTCATTATTTTATGTATTTATACAGTAACAGTCTAACATTTGGCCACACCTCCTTTCTGCTCCACTTATTGTCCATGTTCTCAGTTCCACTTTTTGTAAAGATGGTTCTAATGCTCAGAACCCCAATAGTACCACCACAGAGCAGGGGTTATTGGGTGGGTGCATCAGTCCTATCCCAGCAGTGTGACTGAGGTGGAGAACTGAACCTCCAGCAGCACTGCTGCACTAAAACCCCCTCACCACATCAGTGTCACTGCAGAACTGACAATAAACAATCCACCACCCAAATGATACCTGTTCTGTGATGCTCCTGACCAACAGAGAACAGAGAACCAACAGGGACTAACAACAACAAAGAACACAGATGGACTACAGTCTGGAATTGTAGAACTAAAAGTCCATCTATATGATAAGTGGAGGACATAGAGGATGAGGTGTGTCCAAACTTTTGACCGTGTGCAGTGTGAGGAGGCAAAAGCAGGACTTATGAACTTTAAGCTGACTAAGTGTAACACGGCAGCCCTGGCCCTCGTCTGCGGGCGTAGCGGTGTTGGCGTGGAGGGAATGTGGGTGGAAACCGAATAGTTTCCATTGGTTCCCACATGGCTTCATTCTCGGTAAATAAATGAATTAAACTGGACTCGCTGTTGACATTTCCTTCGACTCCGACATGTTCATAAACAAACGGGCTCGTCCTCTTACCCCAACCCCAGAGACATGTTTAAATGTTCCACAAGTTATGGTTCCAATGTAAATGTTTAGAACCACACAGCTGTTCAGACATTGATTTTAAACTAATTAATTCTTTACTCGGCACAGTGGCTTAGTGGTTGGCATGTTCTCCTCTCAGCACTAGGGATTTCCGGTTCGAATCCCAATCTGGGTGGAGTTTCCATGTTCTCCCCGTGTCTGCGTGGGTTTCCTCCGGGTTCTCCGGTTTCCTCCCACAGTCCAAAAACATGGATCAAGGTCAATTGTATTCTCAAAATTGCCCCATATAGAGTGTGTCTGTGTGAGTGTGTGCCCAGCGATGGATTGGGGTCCTGTCCTGGGTGTATCTGCCCAGCGCCTGAAATGTTCTCCCCTGGATGGGCATGGGGAACCCCACCGCAACCCTGATCTAGGATAAAGCGGAAGATAATGAATGAATGAATAATTCTTCACTCAGTGACGTGCTGAAGACGGCACATCCATCCGAATTCGATCGCATATCCCGGTTCCAGTTCCTATTTTTAGTACATAATCCCTCAGCCCACAGATTTAATTAATCCAATTACTATCTCCCGCTTAATCCTCTACTAGTGTCGGGGTGGTTGGTTCTCCATGCTTATCTAGGGGAGAACGCTTCAGGTGCTGGGCACATACACCCAGGACAGGGTGCCAATCTATCACTGGGCACACACACATTATATATAGGGGCAATTTAGAGCAGCCCATTTTCTTTTAATCCATGTTTTTGGACTGTGGGAGAAACCCAGAGAACCTGGAGTAAACCCAGACAGACATGGTGAGAAAATGCACACTCCACTCAGATTGGGATTCGAACCTGCAAGCACTGAGAGGTGGAGGTGCCAACAACTATGCCACTGTGACGGGCAAAATTAATCAATATGATTTGCTCCTTATGTTCTTCGTTCTATGTTCTATGTCTGCCCACGTCCATCCAATAAGCCTCCAACATGCACAGCGAGGGCATTCCGAGGGCACACTGAGTCCTGGAGCTTTAAAAAGCCTGAAACGTGACCTTTTTGGATGAAGTGCTGAAGTGTGTTGGTCTGAAAGGTCGCTCCATTAGACGCGGTGAGAAACCGATACGGCGGATAAAGCCCAGATCGTACAGCGGCTCTGGAACTCGGTGACTGCGATGCTGACCTGTGGACTGAAAGACTCCGGGGTTGCACTGGCAGTAACGCGACGCGAAGGCCTCCATCATCCGATCGATCTTCTGCGCCTCGCCCGGCAGCCGAAAGCTCCACAGGAACTGTCTGCACAGAGACGCAGTGTGGGCGGTTC
>JAFMOD010000325.1:127565-128978 GCA_019802435.1 Corydoras maculifer
CCATTGCTGTGCACATGCTTTATGGAACAGGACGCCAGTCTATCATTGGCAAACACTCACTCTCACACACACTCTATATGGGGCAAATTGGAGAATTCACTTGACCTTGATCCATGTTTTTGGACTGTGGGAGGAAACCGGAGAACCCGGAGGAAACCCACACAGACACGGAGAGAACATGGAAACTCCACCCAGATTGGGATTCGAACTGGGAATCCCTGAGAGGAGAACATGCTAAACCACTAAGCCACCGTGCCGCCCTCATCTATACCATGCTGAGCATGTATACATATGATCAGACCTCCAGTGCCCATTTTACCCACAACTAGGGTCGCGGGGGGGTTCCCCATGCCCATCCAGGGGAAACCGTTTTGGGCGCTGGGCAGATACACCCAGGACAGGATGCCAGTCTATCGCTGGGCACACACTCACTCACACACACACTCTATATGGGGCAATTTGATGAACTTATTTGACCTTGATCCATGTTTTCGGACTGTGGAGGAAACCGGAGAACCCGAAGGAAACCCACGCGGACACGGGGAGAATGTATACTATGCTGAGCATATATACATAGGATCCGAGCTCTGGCGCCCGTTTTACCCACAATGCTCTGTGCTCAGAGGCGACTAAACGTATTCTCAGCAGCAGTTTATAAAATCCAGTACATTTATGCAAAGCCATGTATAAGATGCAAAGCTCCATGTAAATGCCCCCTGAGCTGCTGATGTTCTCCAAACAACTCGATGTTCTCAATGTTCCTAACACGTCAAACTCGTTCATTCAAACTTCTTCTAAATCTATTTACCCCCACCCCCGCACACACACACACACACACTTCTCGTGGTCTGTCTGGCTCAAACGTCCGTGTCTTGTGACTGCGACGCCAGTTTCCATCCGCCAGCAGCTTGTTGTTGGATTCCACGCCGTTCGTTTTAGGTTACGGTGGAACGGCTCGCTCACGTACTGCCAAACCGTAAACAAAGGAGCCATTCACCCCGCCGCCGTCGCCGCCTGTACACCTTTATTTCTGTTCTTACATCGTGCATGACCAGTATCTGTCTGATCCGGGCTCCCCCCCTGGGGAGGGGGGGTATTGGGAATAGGGGAGGAGGTGGAAAGCACAGCACTGGAATAGACATCCTGATGTCCTCGAGGTCTGCGTGTGGACAATGGAGAGGATGTCCAGTCCGTGCTGATTAGGGTTAAAAACAATAGAAAGGCAAACAGAGTAAAAGTACTATACATGGGACGAGTCGAATGTTCGGGGATGTCCTGTAAAGATGGACTTTGTGGTTCTACAGTCCCACTCTGTAGTCCATCTGTGTGTGTTCTACAGTACATACTGTGTACTCTGTTCTAATGCTCAGAACCCCAATAGTACCACCACAGAGCAGGGGTTATTGGGTGGGG
>JAFMOD010000325.1:144140-156330 GCA_019802435.1 Corydoras maculifer
AGAACGCTCCACCTTCACTGAGCTCCACGCTGAAGCTCAGAACGCTCCACCTTCACTGAGCTCCACGCTGAAGCTCAGAACGCTCCACCTTCACTGAGCTCCACACTGAAGCTCAGAACGCTCCACCTTCACTGAGCTCCACACTGAAGCTCAGAACGCTCCACCTCCACAGAGCTCCACACTTCACAGCCGCCCGGGCTGTGGCGGCTGACGAGCTCAGGGACGAGTGACTCCCGCATCAGAATCCTGCTTTTCAGTTCATCATTATACAAAACTCATCAGAGCAGCACAGCTTTAAGTTGTTAATCCAAAAGCAACCCTGTTCCCTGATTACACGGAGTCACAGCTTAGAATAATAATTATTAATAATAATATTTTTTAATTATTATTAATAATACATAATGTAAATAATAAAGCATGTTGCTGTAGGGTGTTTCGTGCTTTCATCAACTCCGTCAGGTTTTTTCCTGAGTCGGATTATCAGTTCAAAAACTAGATCATTTTAAACTGCACACACACACACACACACACACACACACACACACACACACGGAAAAGCTTCATCTAAAATGCTCGAGGCACAAAGAATAAATTCAAATACAAGTTCAACCCTCAAATGGTTATTCAAATATCTCCTGGCTCGTGTTAATGAAGCTTATACTATGTACAATACAATTTAAAAGTTTTCAAACACCCCCTTTCTGCTCCACTTATTGTCCAAGTTCTCAGTTCCACTTCCTTTAAAGATGGACTTTGTAGTTCTCCAATTCCAATCTGTAGTCCATCTGTGTGTGTTCTACAGTACATACTGTGTACTCTGTTCTAATGCTCAGAACCTCAATAGTACCACCACAGAGCAGGGGTTATTGGGTGGGTGCATTAGTCCTATCCCAGCAGTGTGACTGAGGTGGAGAACTCAACCTCCAGCAGCACTGCTGCACTAAAACCCCCTCACCACATCAGTGTCACTGCAGAACTGACCATAAACAATCCACCACCCAAATGATACCTGTTCTGTGATGCTACTGACCAACAGAGAACAGAGAACCAACAGGGACTCACAACAACAAAGAACACAGATGGACTACAGTCTGCAATTATAGAACTACAAAGTCCATCTATATGATAAGTAGAGGAGAGAGAGAGAGAGGACTTGTTTAATGAGATGACTTAAATCTATGGTTCTTGCAGGAAAATGTGTGAAGAAAAACATTCCTACTTTTCTGCTCCAGCTTGAATATATAATTTTTTTATAACAAAGCTGTATCGTGCATTTATCCATCAGGTCTCAGTGTGTTTGTAATATGAAAGTTACGATCAGGCTTAACAAGGCTGAAATGTGGCATTAAAGAATATGCAGAATGAACTATAGCAGATTCTACCTCAGCAGCATTGGACATGCAGGATTAGTGTTAAATAGCATTAAATTTATGATGGTTATGGTCAGGCTTAGTCAACCAGGTTGAAGGCGGCTTGAAGCCAGGATTAAGAAGCCAGGTTGGGCTTAAAGAGGCAGGTTTAGGGAGCCATAACTAAAATGCATGTGGTATCAGGGTGTGCATGTGCAACATTGATAATGCCGGATTATTCATTCATTCATTCATTCATTCATTATCTTCCGCTTTATCCTCTATTAGGGTCGCGGTGGGGTTCCCCATGCCCATCCAGGGGAGAACGTCTCAGGCGCTGGGCAGATAGACCCTGGACAGGGCGCCACTCCATCGCTGGGCAGATAATGCCAGATTAGTGTTGCATTAAGTATACAGCATGATGGTTATGATCAAGCTTAAGAAGTCAGACTTAGTTAACCAGGTTAAAGGCGGCTTGGAGCCAGGATTAAGAAGCCAGGTCGGGCTTAAAGAGGCAGATTTAGGGATCCTGAACTAAAATGCATGTGGTATCGGGTTCTGCATGTGCAACATTGATAATGCCGGATTAGGGTTGCATTACGTATACGAAGGGTTGTGATCGGGCTTAAGAAGCCAGACTTTAAGGAGCCAGCCTTAGGAAGCCAGGATTAAAGAGCCCGAACCGAAAGAAACGCATGTTGCATTAAAGAACATGCAGAACGCTCCATACTTGTGCATCATTGGTGTTGCATTAAACAAAATAAATTCCTGATGACATCCCATAATAATAAAGCCTATTAATTAATGGCGTTAATCAGCAGGTTAATGGAGGAACCGAACGGGATCGTACCTTGATTGTCCTCCTCCATCCTCGCTCGTTAATCCGACGTGCTGCTGATGGAGTTCGGATGCTTTGATGGATTTCTCGCAGCTGCTCGTTCTGCAAATGCAACGCAACGACGGGCTTCACGTCAACGCTCGCATTTAACTCATCGGCGGGGGGGTTCGAGTCGCACAGCCCGGCCGCTAGTTCATCAGTCCGCCGGGGTGTGAGCTCCAGCCGGATGATGTTGACAGAGCGAGGATTCGAACCCGTCCGACAGAAATCCGCCCTCCGCTCCACATCTGCGCTCCTCCGCAGCTCCGCTCCACTCGCCTTCCACACCCGCTTTCGCGGAGAGGTCCCGCCCCCCCCCGGCTGCTATTGGCTCGAAGGCCGAGCGCAGTAGTGGACCGGCGTGGGTGGGGCGGATCAGCCAGTCACGTTGCAGAGGGCGGGGCTACGAAAATACGGGTAGAAAGACAATCATTAATCCCAGCGCCACGGCCTCATGACGTCATCAGCTGGGTCTCCGCCTACTGTGGCTGGTGGAGACCTCGATCACGTGACGCGGTACAACCTCGCTCTCTGTCATTTCGACGGGACTGAATGGAGACGATGAGACTAACATTATTTATCCTGATATATATATATATATATATATATATATATATATATATATGTTGATTTGCGGCACAGAAAAGCATTTTGGGTGGTCTGCAGGGGGTGTTTTTAATGTTCGGGGGGCTTTGCTGTCGCGTGGCAGGTGTAGTGCAGTTCAGTAGATGGATGCTGAACTATGAACCTAATCTAATCTAATCTGCAGGTACATGAGCTCGGATTACAAGGGGGTTAGGGGTCTGACATCCCCCCCTGAAAGAGAGGGTTTATATATATATACACACACACGCACACAACCTGTTTTAGGGGGGTATATATATATATATATATATATATATATATATATATATATATATATATATATATATATATATATACATTCATTCATTATCTCCCGCTTTATCCTCTATTAGGGTCGCGGTGGGGTTCCCCATGCCCATCCAGGGGAGAACGTCTCGGGCTCTGGGCAGATAGACCCAGGACAGGGCGCCAATCCATCGCTGGGCACACACTCACTCACACACACACAGGCACACTCTATATGGGGCAATTTGGAGAATTCAATTGACTTGATCCATGTTTTTGGACTGTGGGAGGAAACCGGAGAACCCGGAGTAAACCCACGCGGACACGGGGAGAACATGGAAACTCCACCCAGATGGGGATTCGAACCGGGAATCCCTAGTGCTGAGAGGAGAACGTGCTAAACCACTAAGCCACCGTGCCGCCCCCTCTCTCTGTATATATATATATATATATATATATATATATATATATATATATATATATATATATATATATATATATATATATCCTGTTTCCTCCCACAGTTTAAAAACATGGATCAAGGTAAATTGAATGCTCCAAATTGCCCCATATGGAGTGTGTTTGTGTGAGTGAGTGCCCTGCTGATAGATAGGTGTCCTGGGTTCCCCCCCCCCCCTCTCAGAGGATAAAGTGAAATTTAAACAACTGTAGTGACTGGCTCTTCTTTACACACAGAAGCAAACTTGACGTCCCCCCCCAAATTGTTGATTGTCTGATCCACTTGTGCCAGCACCAGACACTGATATCACCACCATATCAGTATCACTGCAGTACTGAGAGCCATCCACCACCCTGATCATCGGAGAACATACTAAAGTGGACCAACAAAGTATGCAGAGAAACAGATGGACTACAGAATGTAACTACAAAGTCCATCTATATGATCAGTGGAACTAAAACAGTGTAGCGTGTGTTCTTTGTTGTTGTTAGTCCCTGTTGGTTCTCTGTTCTCTGTTGGTCAGGAGCATCACAGAACAGGTATCATTTAGGTGGTGGATTGTTTATTGTCAGTTCTGCGTGGCACTGATGTGCTGAGGGGGTGTTTAAGCAACACAGTATTAAAGCGTGTTCTGAGATCAGCTTCAGCACCATGTTGCTCCGATGGCAGGAGGCGCTTTGCTACCTTCACTACATCACGTTGCCTTATGTTTCCTCCACACCAGGATTCAATTACAGCATTCCGCTTCCCAGAAGCAGCAGCACGGCTCGTTCTGTCCCCTTGTTTATGACAGAATGCTGTGATTTTATGACGGCTTTGTTTCTGAGTGGATATAAAACCTTGAATTCCTGTTTTAGGGTTCTTTGGGTCGTTACATCATTTCAAGGGTGTACTGATGTGGAAGTCAGCGCAAAAGATTGATCTACAGCCCGGTTATATTTCTGCGTTTCTCTGCTCTGTGGTGTTAGTTTAATAAGAACACGTGTAGATTTCATACAGAGTCACCATGCATTCAACACTGGGGTGCGTTTGTCATTCTGTTTCACGGGAATCGCACTGTGACTTGTGTATGTTGTGTTGTGTAGATGCTTATCGCAGGTGACACCACACAAAGAGATTGAATTAAGCCTGAGAGGAATGTCTGGATTCTTTTTGAGACTGAAACTATGCGATTCAGTGGGAGAGAGGGGGAAGTTTGGGAATTTGGGGTCCAGTTTAGGGAGGGAGGGGGGCATTTCCTGCTTACAGAGCAGATGTCTGACCCACTCCAGGAAACTTTGGGGTTTTTTTGTGCCTTTTTAAAAAAGATTTTTTAAACATTTGTAGGGTGGGGATGTTTTTACAAAAGAGACAATCAGAGAAAAAAAGCTCCACACTGATTTGCAGAGGGTTTTTTTTTAGTTCTGTTAGAAACGAAATGACCATGCTCTTTTATATTTACCAGCTTGCAGTCTGTTATTTAATTATATGACTATTATCCAAACAGAATATTATACAACCATAAATACTACTACATCTATCCATCCATTTATCCATAAACCTATCTATATACCTACCGACCCCCTACCCACCTACATAACTACATACCCACCTACCTACCCACCGACCTATCTATCTATCTATCTATTACATTTACATTTGTTCATTTATTGGACGCTTTTATCCAAAGCGACTTACAAGGTGAACACAGGGTTCATCACAACATCCCTGGAGCAATGAGGGTTAAGGGCCTTGCCCTTACCCACACTGGTAACTTCAGTGGACCTGGGATTTGAACCCCCAACCTTCAGATTAATAGCCCAACACCCTAACCACTGAGCTACCACGCCTCTATCTATCTATCTATCTATCTATCTATCTATCTATCTATCTATCTATCTATCTATCTATCTATCTATCTATCTATCTATCTATCTATCTATCTATCTATCTACCTACCTACCCACCCACCTATCTCTCTAACTACCCAGACTATGTCTGATTTTTATATTGACTGTAATGCTATGAATTCTTTAGCTGTATTATTTTTATTGATCTAATGAGTCAATAATAACATAATCAATTCTTGGTCTAATTAAGATTAAATAGGAGTATGTTTATGTGCTAATTATTTTCCACATTGACTATAATGCATCTACTTAGCTCTACTTTACACCAGTATAAATGTAAAGCCCATATGACCCAGTCGGTTTTACAGACAGGACTGAGGGGTCAAACACAGTGGCCTCTGTTCCTAACAAAAGCTAGACATGCTATATAATGGCATACTGTACGACCTCGTGTGCCCCTCTTACTGTCTGGATTCAACAGAGTGATGGTTAATGTGCATGCGTGTACTGAATATACTGCATTGATTCGCCAGAATGCACTTTGCATCGCACCGGGGGGTGGCACCTCTGGGGCTGCATATGTCTGTCTGATTAAAGAGTTAGACTGAGAAGACATCGGCATGTTGACCAACGTCAAGCAGGCTGTATAAGTAAATAGAGCAACCCCCCCTCCTTTGCATATGCTCCAGTCGGCCCAGTCGAGCTGGAGGGCAGGTTGCCCCACCCCCTCGCTCCAAAAGCCCTAAATTCAACCTACTTAAATAAAGCACGCAGTCATATACCACGAGATTTCCACGTGGGGTTTAAAAGCATGTGTGCCGGGATTCATGCTGTGTTTACTGAATAATCTAGAACCTGGCACGGTTCATTATTAAATAAGTTTTTATGAGATTGTAATTGCATGGGGAGAAGTTTAAATAGGAGGTAAATGTAAAAGAACAAGCTGCTCAGTCATAAAACCTCAGCTCCACGGCTCATGGTGGAGGTCTGTGACGAGTGGACGAGTGAAGATGAATTTAGTGGATGGATAAAGGAGATGAGATATTGTGGGGGGTTGATTAGACTACATGAACAAAATTTATTGGGGACATGCCTCCTTCTCATTGTATTCAGGTCTTTTAATCTATTTTAGTGCCACTGGTGTATAATTTAAAATGATGGATAAATATGGGGCAGCACAGTGGCTTAGTGGTTTAGCATGTTCGCCTCTCAGCACTAGGGGTTCCCGGTTTGAATCCCCATCTGGGTGGAGTTTCCATGTTCTCCCCGTGTCTAATATGTCCCACCCTAATATAGGATAAAGCGGACGATAATGAATGAATGAAAAACATTCAGTTTACCTTGAATCAATGTTTTTTTTCTGTGGGAGGAAACCGGTGAACCGGCTTGTGCTGGAGGAAGTGTACAAGGCAAGGCCAGAGGAAGCAGAGTGCGTCCGGTCTCCTTTGTGTCCATGTCTCCTTCCCCACCAATGTGCTGTTTGCATTACCAGCCTTTAACTGAGCGGCCACTTCAGTCTGAAGAGACCGAGCAATCCCGAGTGTCAGGAAAAAAAAACAACAATCTGTCTTATGTTGGGAAGAACTACTGAGGGTCAAGAGACCCATAAAGAGTGTGTGTGTGTGTGTGTGTGTGTCCAGGTCCACTGAAGTTACCAATGAGTAAGGCCCTTTACCCTCATTGTTCCAGGGATGTTGTGATTAACCCTGTGCTCACCTTGTAAGTCACTTTGGATAAAAGCGTCCATAAATGACCAAATGTAATGTGTGTGTGTGTGTGTGTGTGTGTGTGTGAGTGTGTGTGCGCATACCAGTTATACATCCATCCATTATCTCCTGCTTAATCCTCTTACAGGAACTCATTTAGGGGACCTCCATCTACATTCTGGGGTGAACGTTCACACACACTATAGGGGCAATATAAATAAGAACAATTGAGAGCAGCCAATTCACCTTGAATCCATGTTTTTGGACTGTGGGAGGAAACCAGAGATCTGAGAGAAGAACATGTTAACCACTTAATGAAAGTAAACCTTATTTATCAAAACGGCCAAACATTAAAGAACACTAATATACACAGTTATTCTACCAGAACTACAGTGACAGTCAAAAGTTAGGCCACGCCCCCTTTTTGCTCCATTATTTCCTCCACTTATCATATAGATGGACTTTGTGGTTTTCCAATTCCAGACTGTAGTCCATCTGTGTTCTTTGTTGTTGTTAGTCCCTGTTGGTTCTCTGTTCTCTGTTGGTTCTCAGGAGCATCACAGAACAGGTATCATTTGGGTGGTGGATTGTTTATTGTCAGTTCTGCAGTGACACTGATGTGGTGAGGGGGTTTTAGTGCAGCAGTGCTGCTGGAGTTTCATCTCTCCACCTCAGTCACACTGCTGGGATAGGACTAATGCCCCCACCCAATAACCCCTGCTCTGTGGTGGTACTATTGGGGTTCTGAGCATTAGAACAGAGTACACAGTATGTACTGTAGAACACAAACAGATGGACTACAGTCTGGAATTAGAGAACTACAAAGTTCATCTTTAAAGGAAGTGGAACTGAAAACATGGACAATAAGTGGAGCAGAAAGGAGGCGTGGCCAAATGTTTGACTGGTACTGTATAAATACATAAAATAATGAAGACTAACGTATAAGATGCTGTTTCTTTACAGATACGTGTTACGTTACCCACTGTGGAGCGCTTCATCTCCAGGAACAGAGGCATCAATGAGGGAGGAGATCTGCCAGAGGATGCACCAAACGAATAACCCCTGCTCTGTGGTGGTACTATTGGGGTTCTAACCATCAGAGAACGGAGTACAGAGTATGTACTGTAGAACACAAACAGATGGACTACAGAGTGGAATTGTACAGAAAATTGTTGTTAATTGCAGTTACAGAGAACGGTCCGTAGTTATTGAACTACAACTATTGACATCTAAATGATAATATTGTACTAGCTGTAAATTGAGTATTGATTGAAGTGGGTGCTGTGTGTGTGTGTGTGTGTGTGTGTGTGTTTGCGTGTGCACCTTGAGATCAGGATGCACCTGATATAAGCACTAACATTTATTAAGTGATGTTTTTTTCTCCAATAAAGCAATGTTTATATAAATCCACTGTTCATTCTGCAGGATTATCAGTCTGAAGCAGAGATCTATTTGCGTTCCAGTCCTTATGAATGCATCACACTCGGTTCCAGCACTCACTCTAGGACCATATTAAACTTTCATCTGAAAAATCCTTACCATCTGTAAATCCTCTGTGAAGGAGCAATTGAAAAATACTGCTTTCATGCAGAGGGGGCTGTCACACACAGATTTAGGCAGTTGCCTTGGAAACCTGATTGAACAGCGGCTCACACTTAGATTTGTTCCAATCAGGTTGCTGGATGGAATGCTGACGGAGAAAATACAAAAGCGCAAATTAATGAATGTCCTTAAAATAGATGGTAGCAGTGAGGGGTGTTTTTTTTTTTTCTTTAACTAAACTATCTGATCCATTTTTTTTGAGAACATATCCAGCTGAGAGTCCTGAGGTTCCAAGTGTTTGAAGACTGTTTTTTAATAACTAGGTTTTAAAATTGGATTAAATCAAAGATATTCAGATATTTCAAGAGACCCTTTAACTCTAACAAAGATGTAAATCTGCAGCCAATTACTGTGTGAATTTGAAACGAATCTGTTTATATTGTCAACATTATTACCATGTTCTGCTCTCAAGTTCAGGAGATCAAGATTCGCATCCCGATCTGGGTGAAGTTTCCATGTTCTCCTTTTTTCCATGTGGGTTTCCTCATGGTTCTCCGGTTTCTTCCAACAGTCTAAAAACATGGATTCAAGATGAATTGGCTGCTCTAAATTGCCCCTATATAGTGTGTGTGCGTGTCTTTGTGAGTGTGTGTGTGCCCAGTGATAGATTGGCACCCAAGTGTATATAAGTATATTTCACCAGCACCCAAAATGTTTCCCCCTGGATAGGCATGGGGAACCCCACTTCTTGTGACCCTAGTAGAAGATAAAGCACATAAGCTAATGAAATGAGATAAGATGTTTTTAATAATAATCATTAATAATGATCAATAATAATGATCATTATTTTAAAATTGAGTTATGAATTCTGAAAATTTTGACCATTTTGCAGTGGATTTCGAATATTATGGTTAAGGATCCAGCCTTGCGACTCGAAGGTTACCGGTGGATTCCAGATCCCAGCAGGCACCAGGTTAAAGTGCCGTTGGGACCTAACCCCGATTGCTCCTCTTGCGCTGTGTACAGGGCTGCCCACCACTCTGTAAATTCTCCTTTGAAGGGTGCAAACATTCTCATAGACAAAATTTGGTGAGAAAAATCCTTTTTCAGAAGAATGGAGGCTGTTATAACTGCAAAGAAGACCAATTTATAATGCAATGTCAGAAAAGCTCCATTAGTAACGTGAAGGTGTCCGAATACTTTTGCCTACATAGTTTTTAGATTATTTGTTTTTTTCCAGTGGTTTCACTCTGGAAAAGGTCTAACATGGATTTAAATATTTCCTGTTTCCATTAACTCTACATCTGTAAAGCTTATTCTGCCATCTACTGGTGATAACTGGCATGTGCATACTACTTAAACGCTGAATAATTTATTTATATTACATTATTATAATAATGTATGGTTTCTGTTGGTCTGCTGCTCATTTATAACACAGCAAAAAAAGCAGAACATCTAAAGTAAAAAAAAAAAAAAAGTTGTTGCTTCTCTGAGTCAAACTGAAACACTCGAGCCAACTTGCATCATGCTGTAAAAAGAACTAAACTAGAACCATTACAAATTTTTAATATAATTTATTATATTTTAAGTTCAACACTGTACAGCATTTGGTTGCAGCTGTTGTTTTTAATGTGCTTTATAAATAAAATTGATTTGAGTTGCGTTGGTAGCTAGTAGTTCAGTAGTTAGGATGTTATGCTATCAAGGTTGTGGGTTCAACTCCAAGGTGAAGTTACCAATGTGGCTTCTTGAGCGAGACCCCCCCCCTTATTGCTAACCTCAAATTTACTCCTTTAAACCTCAAATTTACTCCATTACACCTCAAATTTACTCCTCTAAAGCTCAAATTTACTCCTCTAAACCTCAAATTTGAGTATTAATGGAGTAAATTTAAGTTTTAATGGAGTAAATTTGAGGTTTAAAGGAGTAACTTGGAGGTTTAATGGAGTAAATTTGAGGTTTAAAGGAGTAACTTGGAGGTTTAATGGAGTAAATTTGAGGTTTAAAGGAGTAACTTGGAGGTTTAATGGAGTAAATTTGAGGTTTAAAGGAGTAAATTTGAGGTTTAATGGAGTAACTTGGAGGTTTAATGGAGTAAATTTGAGTTTTAATGGAGTAAATTTGAGTTTTAATGGAGTAAATTTAAGGTTTAATGGAGTAAATTTGAGGTTTAAAGGAGTAACTTGGAGGTTTAATGAAGTAAATTTGAGTTTTAATGGAGTAAATTTGGGGTTTAAAGGAGTAACTTGGAGGTTTAATGGAGTAAATTTGAGTTTTAAGGGAGTAAATTTGAGTTTTAATGAAGTAAATTTAAGTTTTAATGGAGTAAATTTGAGGTTTAAAGGAGTAACTTGGAGGTTTAATGGAGTAAATTTGAGTTTTAAGGGAGTAAATTTGAGTTTTAATGGAGTAAATTTAAGTTTTAATGGAGTAAATTTGAGGTTTAAAGGAGTAANATGGAGTAAATGTGAGGTTTAATGGAGTAAATGTGAGGTTTAATGGAGTAAATGTGAGGTTTAATGGAGTAAAGCAGTTAAACCGGTTCGCAGCGCGGGAAGGTGTGGCTGATGGTGGCTCCGCAGACCACGGCCCTCGCAGTGGGTGGTTCTAAAAGCGGCATATGGCGTAGTTGTGTTCGGAGTTGGACTCGAGAGGCTCGAAGCTCCCGTTAGCTACAAACAGAAGCCGCGGCGACAAGAGACGCAGACAGAGAGGTTTAAAATGCCGGAGGAAGAGGATCACTACGGCAAACACGGTGAGACTCGCCCTACACGGAATCGGTTCGTAAACGGATTCGGTTCGCTCGTGTTTACGACGTGCAGAGTTGCTGAGTCGGGCTTTTAAACTGTTTGCCTCGTGGCAGAGTTGATTGTTTTATACCCTCTTCCCTCCATTAACCTCACTCTCTGTCGAAAAGTAGTTCTATATAAACTTGTGGTGTTTATCCAGTTCGACGGCGGTTCGAATCCCCTCGGGTTCTCCGTGGTATTGAAGGCTGAATGAGGTCAGGCGGCTGCGTGCCGTGTTTCTCCCCCTGAAACCAAACCGTCCTGTTTACAACTTAAACTACTAAATATACACGGAATTAAGTTGATATTTCGTGTTGTAACTCGTTTTAAGCTGTGAAACCAAACTTTGAGGTTATTCCACGTGACTTGTTCGCGTTGTTTGTGGTTGTGTTTCGCAGTTTACGGTTTTGTTTGCAATTAAAGCGACCAGCTTTTATTATATTTTTATTTATTTACTTTACTATATTCACTAAAGACAGACGCGTGTTTTAAAGCCCAATTACCCCACGTTTGTGGTGTGTAAATAGTTCTATACATGTACAGTGTTGTACAGATCAGCCACTAATTTATTTAATTTTATTTTTTAATTATTTCTTTACTACAGACAGACTGGCGTGATTTAAACCCAATTACATCACATTTGCAGTCTGTAAATAGTTATTTGCGTGTAAGGTGTTGGTGGTTATGTGCTCCCTCCCATGCTATTAAACTGCACGATATATATATATATATATATATATATATATATATATATATATATATATATAT
>JAFMOD010000325.1:175789-200789 GCA_019802435.1 Corydoras maculifer
TTTTTTTTGACTTGCTTTGCATTCTGATCTGTATCGTCACGGCTCTGTGTTCTGTTCCGAATTATAAAGCCCGGTCTAATAAGCTTGTATCATACTGATGTCAGGAACGCCACCATAGTTGCAGAGACTCGCATGGTTGTGATGAAGATCTTTGAGGACTTCACACAGTCGTGGTATTGGATCATCATGTAAGTAAACCTGTAAACAAAGAAAATCTGCTTTATTTTCCACTACAGTCAGGTGTAAAAGTAGAAATATTCTTTGTAATAGAACATTACATCTTGTCTTCCTCGTGTTCCTCCAGTGGCCTGGTGATTGCAACTGTCCTGAGTCTGATCTTCATCGTTCTGCTGAGGTTCCTGGCTGGCATCATGGTCTGGATTATGATCGTCTTGGTCATCCTTGTGATTGGATATGGTAATGTGTTTCTCTAACCTGCATGCACTCCCTGTGCATTTACAGTTGCTCTTACTGTCATGGCGGGGGGTGATTTCCCCATACCCAGCCAGGGAGAACGTTTTGGGTGCTGGGCAGACACACCCAGGACAGGGTGCTGATCTACCCCTCTTCACTTTATCTGAACAGGGATCTTTCACTGCACGATGGAGTACATTTATCTGCAGAATGCCCCGGGGGCCAACATCACGCTGAAGGAGCTGGGCTTTCAGATGGACCTGAGTGTCTACCTTCACATCAGACAAACATGGCTGGCCTTCAGTGAGTCTGCTAAATTAATACACATACATTCACAGAATATATAAATGTGTAGGTGTTTAAATCGGAGCTTAGTGCTGTGTGATGATCTGCCGTTTCACACTTATGAAAAAAATTAATTATAGAATTTGTAGGATTAATGAAAAGCAGTCAGGGAGGAGAGGGCGTGGCATTATTGTGAATGAATTGCACAAAGAGGAGTACAGTTACACCTGTTTCTCATGAATTATTTACAATAATACACAACCTCGACTGCCTTATAGCTTTTATAGAACGGTTACAAACACGCTATTTAATTAATTTCAATTCATTTATAAATGCATTCATTAAACGAAATCGTTAATTATCTTAAATCAGTCTAGTTTTTAAAATGAACACTGGTTTCTGAGTAACAGGAGTCCAGTTTCTCTATCAAATGCTGCCATCTAGTGGCCTAATTCTAGAACACAATTTATAAATATGATCCAAATAGTTGCAGCAGGTTTAGTGCTCATTGGAATCGGCTCGCTGTTTATATTAATCTGATTTTAAAATAATGTATTGTATATCATGAATTGATGCGTATTTGATGAGCTCAGAGGTATGGTCAACTATGTACTTATTTATTTTTTTGTTATGGAATAAATAGTTATAGTTTATATCTATCTACCTCAGACCATCAGGCTGAGTGAGTGATGCTTTGTATAGTGCAGTCACTACACAGAACCGAGCAAAAAGAGGGCACGTTCCGAACATTTGACTGATGTTCTGTAAGTGCAGATACTGAATCCCTGAGGTTGCTGTTATGTTTGCTTGCAGTCATCATTCTGGCTATAGTGGAGATCATAATCATCCTCCTCCTCATCTTTCTCAGAAAGAGGATATTGATCGCCATTGCTCTCATCAAAGAAGCCAGCAAGTGAGTGACATGCAGAGATTAGATCACATCACACCACTCCCCCCCCCCCCACTATGACATCAGAGAACTAAATATTGTACATGTTTTTTTGACTAAAATACCTGGCTCACGTTCTCAGTTCATCCCACATGTTGGTTCTTTCACATCCAGCAGTGACCGTCGAAGGCTTGTGGTTAAGAAACCAGGCTTTGACCCAAAGGTTCTCAGTTCGATTCCCGGTCCCAACAAGTACTATCAGTGAAGTGGCACCCAACCCCAATTGCTCTTTGGGTGCCATGTCCCTTGCCCCCCCTTTCCGATCCCTTTTGAACTTGTCTCCTACAGCTTCTTGTCCATGTCTTTATGTTTGTATTTGCTTATATGTTTTTTTTCGGGCCCTCAACCTGTGCTTATTAAAGCATAGGTTGGGAGCAGGTTGTTTTTTTTTATAAATTTTTTTTATCGCCTATTCTCCTAATGTATCGCAAACTATCGCAGCAGCTTCCTCTGTCTCTGTCTATGGAGAGGAGGAACATACTTTCGGTTCTCTGTATGTCCTGATATGCAGTGGAATTGACAAAGTATCCTTGTATGTACCAGGCTGCCCGCTGCTCTGGGCATGACAAACTTGCCCACTGATGCCATCATGGACCTTACTTTGTAGCCTTAGTCATGTTAAAACAGTAAAGGGCCTTCCCCAAACTGTTCCACAAAAATGGAAGCATGGAATTTTTTAGCGTTCTGCTGCATTAAGATTTGATGGCACTACAACCGAGTGGCGGCTTGCTATAAACGCCCTATCAGACACTTGATACATTTACGTTTACATTACATTTGGTCATTTAGCAGAGGCTTTTATCCAAAGCCACTTACAAGGTGAACATAGGGTTAATCACAACATCCTTGGAGCAATGAGGGTAAAGGGCCTTACTCAAGGACCCACACTGGTAACTTTAGTGAACCTGGGATTTAAACCCCCAACCTTCAAATTGCCAGCTCAATGCCCTAACCACTGAGCTACCGTGCCCTTGATAAAGCTGTTTAGTCATGAAACCAGCAGTCGGCATCGCTTTGTGGTGATGCTCCGTCATGTAGGAGTTGCTGTGGCTCTTAAGTTTGTCCACGTTACGGTAATACTGCTTACGTATAATTACAGAGTGAGTAAGTTTTATAGACTGCAATTGTGGAACTTAATTTCAGGTCAAATTCAGCGAGCACTTTAGAACGACGCTTTGACATTAGGACTCAATGGGTGTCCTATTTTTGACTAGTATTTTAGTTTTCTGGTTCCAACAC
This sequence comes from Corydoras maculifer, assembly GCA_019802435.1. Taxonomy (NCBI): domain Eukaryota; kingdom Metazoa; phylum Chordata; class Actinopteri; order Siluriformes; family Callichthyidae; genus Corydoras; species Corydoras maculifer. Next base: position 178,677 of record JAFMOD010000325.1, read on the forward strand.
AAATTAAATGATGCCTTTTCTTTTTACAGGGCTATTGGTCATGTGATGTCAGCCTTGTTTTACCCCCTGTTCACCTTCCTGCTCCTGATCATTGTTATTGCGTACTGGATGATCACCGCTGTGTATCCTTCAGACCTGACTGCAGGGCTTAATGTGTTGTGTGTGTGTGTGTGTGTATACAATATATGCTGCTGTAAAACGGGTACTTCCGGTCCTTAAATTTTATTGGCTGAGCTGTTTGTGCAGTCCTGACATTTGACAATAATGCACACCTCCGAGCGCTTCACATTCAACACATTAGTTTCTGTAATTTGGCCACCAGATGGCAGTATGTCACGAAAAAACAGATTAGTCATTCATTCATTATCTTCTGCTTTATCCTCTATTAGGGTCGTGGTGGGGTTCTCCATGCCCATCCAGGGGAGAACGTTTCGGGTGCTGGGCAGATACACCCAGGACAGTGCGCCAATCTATCACTGGACACACACTCACTCACACAGACACACTCTATATGGGGCAATTTGGAGAATTCAATTAACCGTGATCCATGTTTCTGGACTGTGGGAGGAAACCGGAGAACCCAGAGGAAACCCACGCAGACAAGAGGAGAACATGGAAACTCCACCCAGATGGGAATTCGAACCGGGAATCCCTAGTGATGAGGGGCAGACGTGCCAACCACTGAGCCACCGTGCCGCCCAAAACCAGATTATTACCAATTTTATAAAAGTATTAATGAATCAAGCCTTGTTTTATTTATTCTTTTATTACAGTGTTTGTAAGGATTTTATAAAAGCAATAAGACACATGAGGTTGTGTATTATTGTAAGTAAATCAGAGTTAAGGGGTGTAAATGTACTCCGCTACACATCGGGACTGATAACACATCTTTTTGATGTGTTCACAATAATGCCGTGCCCTCTCCTACTTTATTGCTTTATTAAATCACTGGGGGATGTTCTTCCTTATCGTTGCTGCTTAGCTTCCTCTCAACATCTAATGAAGCAATTTACAAAGTGGTCAATCAGACGGAGTGTAAATATGCGAGCAACACCTGCATCCCTGAGGTTTGTTTGTTTTGTGCGTTATATAGCCTTCTATTCGTTTTGTAAAGACTTGCCTAAACTTTAACTATAAACACTGCAACTCTAACACTCACCATAACTATACATCATCATTCATTCATTCATTATCTTCCGCTTTTATCCTATAGTAGGGTCGTGGGGGCATTCCTCATGCCCATCCAGGGGAAAAAATTTTGGGCGCTGGGCAGATACACCCAGGACAGGACACCGATCTATCGCAGGGCACACACTCACTCACACAGACACACTCTATAGGGGGCAAACTTGATCCATGTTTTTGGACTGTGGGAGGAAACCCACGCGGACACAGGGAGAACATGAAAACTCCACCCAGATGTGGATTCGAACTGGGAATCCCTAGCGCTGAGAGGAGAACATGCTAAACCACTAAGACACCGTGCCGCCCCATACATCATCATTTCACTTTAAAACAACATTTGTTTTAATGTCAGCACCAGCTGGTCACCCCCACACTGATTCAAGGTGCTCAGAACCACCTGAAAGCTCATCAAAGACACATCATTGATCCAACCTTATATTAGCAACATGGAGAAATGAGTTTTCTGTGATTGTAACAGTTGTCAAGGATTTGCTTTGAAGTTGCTGCATCTTTCTTGATTTATCCTGAAGGTCACTATTTTTAATTATTATTATAATTTTTTTTTCATGATTCCAGAATTATTCGTCCTCCGTAATGAAAGTGGAATGTCCTCAGTCGCAGTGTCTGTTTGCGTTCTATGGCGGAGAATCTGCCTACCACAAGTACCTCATCCTCCTGCAGTTCTACAACGTCTTCCTCTTCTTCTGGTGTGCCAATTTTGTCACCGCATTGGGCCAGATGACTCTCGCGGGTGCCTTTGCATCGTATTACTGGACCTTTAACAAGTCCCACATGCCCTCCTGCCCTATCTTTGCCTCGTTGGGTAGAGCTCTCAGGTATGCCTTGTGCTCGTAATCCTGTTTAGATGTAAATCTGGACTAAAAGTGTGATGATGAGGGGTATTTATTAAAGTTGCCGGTGGGTGTCTGTGTGGTGTTTTTCGTCTGTAGGTATCACACTGGCTCTCTGGCTTTTGGTTCTCTCATCTTGGCTATTGTCCAGGTGATCAGGGTTCTGCTGGAGTACCTGGATCATAAACTTAAAGGTGGGTCACCAATGAACATGATTTATTGTTCTGATAGATTTTAACCTAATATTTACTGAATCGTGTTCTTGTTCTGCAGGAGCGCAGAACAAATGTGCACAGTTCCTGCTCTGCTGCCTCAAGTGTTGCTTCTGGTGTCTGGAGAAGTTTATTAAGTTCATCAATAGAAATGCTTACATCATGGTATGTACTTTCAGCCCTTGGACACTAGGGGACCCTCTTACATCCTGCTTATAACTATCTTACCCCACCAACAGTCTATTTTTGCTCCTTTCTCGTGCATGGTTTAAATAGCAACACTGCGTGTGAATATATCTCCCCGATGGGCGTGGCCATCTCATAATGAGGCGTGTCCAAAGCCAAGGGACGCTGAGACCAACAGAACGCCATTAAATCTGACTGCATTTGTACAGAGATCCATAGAACACACTATACTGTGGGTTCTCCATTCACACTCACATGGAGAACCTCATGGAGCAGCACAGTGAGTCCAGGTAGCTGCACCGTGAAAATAGCAACCCGTCAGAGCGCCACCTGGCTTTTGAAAGGAACGGGGATTGACAAGCTGATTGGTTTATTGTATTTTGTGCCCAAAACACACCCATGAAGAATTAAGGGGATTAGTTCAGGACTTTTGTGCTTTTCATGCACTTTTCCCATCAGTATGATGGACATGATTTTGGGCGTGTTGGTGTGTATCCGCCATCATCTGTGTATAGACAGGAGAAGTCAGCTGTAAGGATTCTGAACAATGCTGCAGCTTTAGTATTAAAGATGAATTAAAATGTGTGTAGGGTGGCACGGTGGCTTAGTGGTTGGCACGTCCGCCTCTCAGCACTAGGGATTCACGGTTCGAATCTCAATCTGGGTGGAGTTTCCATGTTCTCCCCGTGTCCGTGTGGGTTTCCTCCGGGTTCTCTGGTTTCCTTCCACAGTCCAAAAACATGGATCAAGTCAATTGAATTCTGCAAATTGCCCTATATAGAGTGTGTCTGTGTGAGTGAGTGTGTGCCCAGCGATGGATTGGCGTCCTGTCGTGGGTGTATCTGCCCAGCGCCCGAAACGTTCTCCCCTGGATGGGCATGGGGAACCCCCCCGCGACCCTAACGGAGGATAAAACGGAAGATAATGAATGAACTAATAAAATGTGTGTGTTGCAGGTGGCTATATATGGTAAGAACTTCTGTACATCAGCTCGAGATGCGTTTTTCCTTTTGATGAGGAACGTCATCAGGTGAGCAGTTGAAATATTGTTGAAATAACAAATAAAATAGATGAACTAACAGCTGAACGTCGTGTGTGTTCGATTTCAGGGTGGCTGTACTGGATAAGGTCACGGACTTCCTGTTGTTTTTAGGAAAGCTTCTAATTGTGGGAATTGTGGGTAAGACATTTTGTTTGTCATCATTAAGACTCAAGTCTAACTTTGTAATGTTTTTGATGGTGTACCCGAAACTTACGCACATCCAGTACCAGTCAAAATACTGGACACGCCCCCTTCTGGCTCCATCCTCTATGTCCTCCACTTATCATATAGATGGACTTTGTAGTTTTCCAATTGCAGACTGTAGTCCATCTGTGTTCTTTGTTGTTGTTAGTCCCTGTTGGTTCTCTGTTCTCTGTTGGTCAGGAGCATCACAGAACAGGTATCATTTGGGTGGTGGATTGTTTATTGTCAGTTCTGCAGTGACACTGATGTGGTGAGGGGGTTTTAGTGCAGCAGTGCTGCTGGAGGTTCAGTTCTCCACCTCAGTCACACTGCTGGGATAGGACTAATGCACCCACCCAATAACCCCTGCTCTGTGGTGGTACTATTGGGGTTCTGAGCATTAGAACAGAGTACACAGTATGTACTGTAGAACACAGCTTTGCTCATTTTCCTTTTTTTTCTTCTCATTTTAGGAATAATCTCCTTCTTTTTCTTCTCTGGGAGAGCGAAAGGAGTTGAATTTGTTCCTAATTTGCATTACTACTGGGTGCCGATTCTGGTAAGAAATGGAGATTTTCTCATTATTTTATTATCAGGTGTGAATGTCTCAGCATGAACTCAAAATCATCCTCAAACATGATATCTAGTTTGTGTGTGCGTGTGTTCGTTTGTTAGGATTTAAAATATATATATATATCTGGGCTGGTTTTAAATACTAATAAAGTCATATATGTGTGTGTGTGTGTGTGTGTGTTTCAACAGACAATAGTTTTGGGTTCGTACCTCATCGCTCACGGCTTCTTCAGCGTTTATGCCATGTGTGTGGACACGCTCTTCCTCTGTTTCTGTAAGTACACGGTTCCATTACATTTAGATTTAATACAATTAAACGTAAACATCAATTAAATTTATGATTATCTATAAAGATTTTTTTAAATGTTAAATAAAAATTTTGTAAAGGTTTTATTATAAATGGGTATACATCACTGTTATATGTGTACAGTTAGAGATGGGTGCTTCAGAACAGGCACCTACAGTGTAATCAGTACATCATTAAAGGAGGTGAGGGCGGCATGGTTGCTTAGTATTTAGCATGTTCGCCTCTCAGTGCAAGGGATTCCCGGTTAAAATCCCAATCTGGGTGGAGTTTCCATGTTCTCCCCGTGTCCGCGTGGGTTTCCTCCGGGTTCTCCGGTTTCCCCCCACAGTCCAAAAACATGGATCAAGTCAATTGAATTCTTCAAACTGCCCCATATAGAGTGTGATTGTGAGTGAGTGTGTGCCCAGCGATGGATTGGCATCCTGTCCTGGGTGTGTATGCCCAGCACCCGAAACATTCTCCCCTGGATGGCCAGGGGGACCCCCCCCCCCCCCGTGACCCTAATAGAGGATAAAGCGGAAGATAATGGATGGATTACAGGAGATGAAAGGAATTTGAGCCTTTGCTGTACTATATAGGTAAAAAAAAAATTAAAGGCATGTTTTAATTCCTACTGTGTACTCAGATGTTTTGTTCAGTCCTGTTACTGTGTGTGAAAACTGTATGGTTAGGCTGCGAAAACAGTTTGGGGAAGAACCCCAGTGCAGAAAGCAAGGTTTTAACGACCCATGTGTGGAGTTTCTTTAAGTAGCCATTGTTGTTCTTGCATGTCTAACAGGCCTTATCGTTTCCTTTGTGGTCTTCTCTCGTGGTAATTAACGTTCTGTTCTGCCGGCGTGATGACTTTCCTGTTGCTCACCTGTTCTGTGTTCTTTGTCTGCCTTTCCTTTTCCCCTCACCACCCTCCTCTTTCCGGTTGCTGGACCGTGCGTCATCTAACCCCGACTCACTCTCATTTTCAACTACATCTCTCTATGCACCCTGACTTACACACACATACACACACAAGGTGAGGATCTGGAGCGTAATGATGGCTCTGCAGCTCGACCGTACATGTCGTCCACGCTGCACGAAATTCTGTTGAACAAGGAGGAGGGGCTCACTGTCGCTACTTCTCCATCTTTACCTCAAGAGGAGGGGACGCCACTGAGCTCTGACTGAACTGACTCGTACCACGAGACGATGAGCATCACGGGGTCATATACAGTATCAGTCCAAAGTTAGGCCACGCCCCCTTTTTGCTCCATCCTCTATCTCCTCCACTTATCATACAGATGGACTTTGTAGTTCTCCAATTGCAGACTGTAGTCCATCTGTGTTCTTTGTTGTTGTAAGTCCCCTGTTGGTTCTCTGTTCTCTGTTGGTCAGGAGCATCACAGAACAGGTATCATTTGGGTGGTGGATTGTTTATGGTCAGTTCTGCAGTGACACTGATGTGGTGAGGGGGTTTTAGTGCAGCAGTGCTGCTGGAGGTTCAGTTCTCCACCTCAGTCACACTGCTGGGATAGGACTAATGCCCCCACCCAATAACCCCTGCTCTGTGGTGGTACTATTGAGGTTCTGAGCATTAGAACAGAGTACACAGTATGTACTGTAGAACACACACAGATGGACTACAGAATGGAATTGGAGAACTACAAAGAACATAGACAATAAGTGGAGCAGTAAGGGGGCGTGTCCACTGTCTGTATATATTTTCTTTGTTGTGAAAGGTGTGAATGTTCATACGAAGCTCTTTTAGAACATGAGTCAGAACCTCATGACCAACTCAGGACCTCACATACAGACGAGTCTAAGTTTTAAGTGACTCTTTGTTAGAGCATGATGTGATCAGGTCGGTACATCGTTAAGTCAATAAACTACATTTCTTAATATATAGTCAATCAATTGCTCCGATACTTTGTATTTATAACAGAGTCTGAATCTCTGAACGCTTTTTCATCACCTTGTGAATGTTATGAGGACCTTTTAAGTCCAGCTGTTTGCTTGCGTCATACCTTTCGCTTTGCATTGTGGCTTTTATGTTTATAATATAATCGGGGTCTGAGGATATACACAGACCGGCCTTTTTTTTCTCTTAATATACCTCATTCTCTCACCTTATTGTCTATCCTATCTGCTCTGCTTATCATATAGATGGACTTTGTAGTTCTTTTACAACTTGTAGTCCATCTGTGTCTCTTCATGCTGTATTTGCCCCTGTTATTTTGTTCTCTAAAAGGTAACAACCCCCACGTAGCAGGGTGTCACCTCAGTGCTGACCATTATCCACCAATCAAATCATACCTGCTCTGTGGTGGTGCTGTGAGGATCCTAATCATAAGAGAACAGAGTAAAGGAGACAAAGTATAAGGACTACAGTCTGTAATTGTAGAACTACAAAGTCCATATTTTTGATAAGGAGAGGTATTAGAAACGAGGTGTACCTCAAACTATCTGATGTATAAACAGCTGTAAAGTAACTGTATATATCGTAACGTCCTGCTCTGACACTACGCCATAACGTCTTCAACAAATAATACTCTGTTAACCGCCGTCTCCACCTCTCAGCTGTCCGTCTCCACCCTGCTGGAGTTCAGTGCCTTTAAATCTGTATTTAAAACTCACTTCATTCTCTCGTTTCTTTTCTTTTGTATTGATTGTTGTGAACTAATAAAGAAATCTGAGTTTCTTCCTCTAATCAGTCTGTGTGTGCTTTGACATGTTCTCTTTACATAGGTTTACCACCTAATAACCCCCTTGCCATTAAGTCTCCTGAACTTAATTTCAGTTCCAGTCCAATGTCTGGCCACACCCCCTTCCTGCTCCACCTTCTGTAACGATGGACTTTTTGTAGTTCTAGAATTCCTGACTGTAGTTTATCTGTTTGTGTTCTACAGTACATACTGTGTACGTCCACTTTACTCTGTTCTCTAATGGTCAGGACCCCATTAGTGTCACTGCAGAACTGACCATAAACAATCCACCACCCAAATGATACCTGTTCTGTGATAATCCTGACCAACAGAGAACAGAGAACCAACAGGGACTAACAACAACAAAGAACACAGATGGACTACAGTCTGGAATTGGAGAACTACAAAGTCCATCTATATGATAAGTGAAGGAAATAGAGAATAGAACAAGAAGAGGGCGTGGTGTTTTCAGGTTGATCAGTGATGATTTTACTGAAAACTGCTGTTTTTGTTTCTAATGACTGTTTCTCCAGTGGAGGACCTGGAGAGGAACGATGGCACTGCAGAGAGGCCATACCTGATGCCAGAAGCTCTTCTCTCTGTTCTGAAAAAACAAAACCAGGCTAAATAGTGTCCGATCTACAGGATGCCACAAAGACTGGGGTGGACTCTCGCTCCATAGAACCGGGGTTGTACATAGTGCCTTAAATACATGCTCTCATCAGTTCTGTGTAATGAAGATGCCACTCTGATGTAAATCGAACCAGGACAATATTTTTTTTTTACTTTAATTTTATGTGCTTTTACGAAAAAGTTGTGCCATGTCATTGTAACGCTCTTAATGTTTTATGTTCTATAGTGAATTAAATATACACTATGAAGCCAAATAATGTTTCTCTAGCAGTTTATAATGCAAGCTTGAACGTTAGACTGTATTCATCTAACATTGGTCCAGGAGAAATGGGTTACATTTAGGTTTTTATTGTTTTGTATAGAACTTTTATGAGTTTGTATTAAATTTCTTTTGTATTTGAAATAAAGATGTAAAGTCGCTCCCCTGACTCACTTTTGTATTCTGTATGATAAACGAGATCTCCATTAGCTTGTATTCTGACTATGTGGCTAATTGTTTTGCGATCAGGGATGAAGTCTTAATGAGGCAACATTTTTAATTGTATTTATTTAATTAATAAATTTATTTATTTTTGTTGGGGGGGGTGTTGGTGATCATATGATGCGGACATCTATTTAAACCCAAATTTAAATTATACAAGGGGTGCTATTTATGTGTACTTGCATGTTAAAATGCATGTTATTTTTTGGGGTATGAGGCAGAAGCCTGATTAGGTGTAGGTGGTTAACTGCTGCCTCTCCGCACTGGGGCTTTGGGTTCGAATCCTGATATGGGTGGAGTTTTCATGTTCTGTCCGTGTGGGTTTCCTCCCACAGTCCAAAAACATAGATTAATGGTAAATTGGTTGCTCTAGATTGCCCCTAACTTGCCCCTATATGATGTGTGTCTGTGTGAGTGAGTGTGGGTCTGTGTGCCCTGTGATGGATTGGCACCCCATGGGCATGGGAACATCTCATCACGAACATAGTAAAGTATTAAGAGGAAAGTGATAAGATTAGGGCGGCACGGTGGCTTAGTGGTTAGCACGTTCGCCTCTCAGCGCTAGGGATTCCCGGTTCGAATCCCCATCTGGGTGGAGTTTCCATGTTCTCCCTGTGTCTGCGTGGGTTTCCTCCGGGTTCTCCGGTTTCCTCCCACAGTCCAAAAACATGGATCAAGTTAATTGAATTCTCAAAAAATTGCCCCTATAGAGTGTGTCTGTGTGAGTGAGTGTGTGCCCAGCGATGGATTGGCGCCCTGTCCTGGGTGTATCTGCCCAGCGCCCGAGACGTTCTCCCCTGGATGGGCATGGGGAACCCCACCGCGACCCTAATAGAGGATAAGCGGGAGATAATGAATGAATGAATGAATGATAAGGTTAGAAGCTCATAGGTTTATATACAGTAGTATAACACTAAAACATTTAAAATTAGAAGTTACTGTCTCATAATACATGATAAAGGAGTTTAGGTGATATTTATTGGGTTGCAGCTTGAAGATGTGATGTAAAGAGGATGGTACCTCTTTAGTACCTCACCTTGAAACCACTTAAAACATGGCAAGAATAACAGCAGATTCTGCCAGCAGCTGATCCTCACTGGAAGTGTTTTAAATTCTATAACTCTAGGGGGCGCTATTTTACACAGTATCGATTGTATTGCCAACCAAACCAGCATTTTTGTGTTATACCTTAAAATTTACTTGTATGTTTAGTTAAAGTTTGATGCCTAATAGAACAAAAACACGTTCTTATAAGTGTTTAATAAAACAGACATTCAATGTTGTGACCTCATCTACAAACTTTAAAATATACTTTATAACAGAGTTCGTGAGTCGACTGACCTCAGTCATGTTGTTTAAATCTAAAGATCTCTCAGAACAGAAAACAAATTTAAAATGTGACGTCATAATGTCCTCTGTAGCTATTTATTGGTGTTCCAATTGGTGTCCACATACATATATATTTGTATATGGTGTTTTTATATTACTCGAAAGAGAGAACGTCTTGGGCGCTAGGCAGATACACCCAGGACAGAGGGGCAATCTATCACTTGGCACACACTCACTCACACAGACACACTCTATATGGGGCAATTTGGAGAATTCAATTGACTTGATCCATGTCTTTGGACTGTGGGAGGAAACCGGAGAACCAGGACACGGGGAGAACATGGAAACTCCACCCAGATTGAGATTCGAACAGGGAATCCCTAGTGCTGAGAGGAGAACATGCAAACCACTAAGCCACTGTGCCGCCCTAATATTATTATTAACATTATTATTATTACCATCGTTATTATTTTTTTGTACCATCATTATTATTATTGTTGTTGTTATTTTTATCTCATTATTATTATTTGAGGGCGGCACGGTGGCTTAGTGGTTAGCACATTCGCCTCTCAGCGCTAGGGACTCCCGGTTCGAATCCCCATCTGGGTGGAGTTTCCATGTTCTCCCCGTGTCTGCGTGGGTTTCCTCCGGGTTCTCCGGTTTTCTCCCACAGTCCAAAAAACATGGAACAAGTTAATTGAATTCTCAAAATTGCCCCCTGTAGAGTGTGTCTGAGTGAGTGAGTGTGTGCCCAGCGATGGATTGGCGCCCTGTCCTGGATCTATCTGCCCAGCGCCCGAGACGCTCTCCCCTAGATGGGCATGGGGAACCCCACCGCGACCCTAATAGAGGATAAGCGGGAGATAATGAATGAATGAATATTATTATTTGAACTCGTATTGCAGTCCTTTAACATTACGGGGGGGAGCTGTTAGGGACTGCTTACTTGTCGATAGCCAATAGGAAGGCTCTGCGTTGCTTTATTCCCCGCCTCCCTGATGACGTACCGTGAGCGCAGGTATCGTGGGCACGCTCCGGTGAGACGCGCACGCGGGGGACCGGTGGAGTCGAAAACAAGTGACACCGCGGAGCGTCACTCATTAACAAAGTGTCCACAGTGCAGTCCTGATGAAGATGATGATGATGATGATGATTAGAGGGGAAATAAAGCACTTCTCCAGCGGCCTGTGACGCCGTTCACACGGACTCGAACCTTTAACTCCGAACGATCAGTGCGCGTCTTTATTCCTCAGCGCGTCAGCATGGAGAGAGAGGGACTGTGGACAGGACTGTGAGCCGCTGCCGGCAGACATGGGGAAATGGGAGTTAACGATGGTAACGTTGTCTGTTGCTTTAAATTGTATTTTTAATGTTGTGTTTACGTTCGCACTGTGTTATTCAATTTCAGCTTAAACAGACACCGCTGCTTTTAAATGGAATAAAATAGACAAACCTTCTGCAAAGACGTGAATACTTTTAAAATAGTCCTCCTGCACACCTGTCTTTATCACTCTCTCTCTCTCTCTCTCTCTCTCTCTCTCTCTCTCTTAAACTCACACTCTTTGATTAACCTTGAACAGTGTGTTTAAAGAATTTAAAAAGCTCAACATGTTCTTTCTGTGAGGGCCGTTGAGTTTGATTTGGTTGTTGGGTGTAGAACTTTGGACAGATGGACATAAGAATTAAGAAAACACATCACCTCGTGATGCCTTATAGACAAATTTCTGTTTTGGAAAGAGCTTAGTACCTGACCGGTCCCGCTCCAGTGCATAAGTCATTGAGCTCTGATATCAACCCCATTTAACCTGTTCAGAAAATATGAACCTCCCATCTTATATCAGGGCCTGACCTCCCAGACCTCACAAAAATGTACACACACAATGATTTCTTAAAATCATAAAATATCAGACTTTAACCCTTCTAGCTGTATTTCTATGACAAACCAATTAAACCTTAAAGACCCTTATATGGCAGTCATATGAGTTGTACTGCCCCTGTGCAGTTTGGGACAGGAGGGGTAGTTTGCATGCAGTTTTCTGCTTAGAGTCAGTATTTTTCTATTACAAGCTTTCCTGTTTATACAGAAAAGAAAACCTCTCCATTGCATAACACTACCACTTTCATTCATTCATTATCTCCCGCTTATCCTCTACTAGGGTCGCGGTGGGGTTCCCCATGCCCATCCAGGGGAGAACGTCTCAGGCGCTGGGCAGATAGACCCAGGACAGGGCACCAATCCATCGCTGGGCACACACTCACTCACACAGACACACTCTATAGGGGGCAATTTTGAGAATTCAATTAACTTGTTCCATGTTTTTAGACTGTGGGAGGAAACCGGAGAACCCGGAGGAAACCCACGCAGACACGGGGAGAACGTGGAAACTCCACCCAGATGGGGATTCGAACCGGGAATCCCTAGCGCTGAGAGGCGAACGTGCTAACCACTAAGCCACCGTGCCGCCCAACACTACCACTATCATTCTGAAATATTACAATGCTCTTTGCTGAGTAGAACGTTAAGGTTCTGCCAAATATAAGGGTTCTACGCTACAACAACCTTCAGACATGTTTTATTGTGCTGTTTTTTTTTATTCTGTAATGTCTTCTTTCATGCAACAGTGATATTGTAATTGCTTTGTGCACGTCATGATGTTAAAAGGTCTGAAATCCGAATATCTGCCCCACTGGGGCTCAGATCGAGGGTAATCGGGCTTACCATTAAGATGGATATTGTAGTTTTACAATTATTGACTGTGGTCCAGCGTTGTTGTTTATTTTGTTAGTCCTCGGTTGGTGATTTTATTAATTCCAAAAGTATGTAAGACTCAAATAATTATCATAAGTTCGCGTTTTACTGGTTTGTAAGTCATTCATCAATATGGAAGGTACAACACACAGACAATACACAGATCAGCTGCAATCATGTTGTGACATCATAAGTACAAGGAGGCTTAAATAACACCCATGTACCTGAAAGTATTTAAAATAAGCCAAACTCGAAACCCTGACTTGGCGTTATCATTTGAAGAGTTTAATTTGCACCAGGATTTAAAAAATATATTTTTAAAAACTTTAAAAAATTTTTTTTTTTTTTTTTTGAATAAGCCGACTTTGTTTCAGTAGTTGTTACATAAAGCTGCTTCCTTTCTGTGAGTCTCATTGTCTGACTGTGACGCAGAGATGATCCACAACTCCCACACAGCTGATTGGGCCTCAAGTCATGGGCATCATGTGCTGCTGCTTGACCACTGTGCGCTTTTGTCTCTCAGAACAAACAACAAATCAGTCAACGGGACTAATGGGAACAGTGTGTTCCTCCGACTCTTATTGTGTTTTGGTCTTTAAGAACCTCACTACCTGTCAGTCTGAATAGAACGTTGCAAGTTTTGCCGTCTTGTCTTGTCTTGTTGCATGATATAACGGGGCAGTCATGGGCTTGTGGTTAAGGAACCATCCTTGTGACCCGAAGGTCTCTGGTTTGATACCCGGTCCCACCAAGTACTAAGGCTGAAGTGCCCTTGGGCCAGGCACCTGACCCCAAGTGCTTCCCGGGCGCTGTATACAAGGCTGCCCACCGCTCTGGGCACGTGTGCTCACTTTACCAGTGTATATAAGTGTGTGTTTCACTGCATGGATGGGTTAAATGTGGAGGACAAATTCCTCTGTGTGTAGAACACAATAGGCAAAATAAATCACTTTATCACTTTATAAATAGAGAACATGCAGTGAGGTGGTATTTTCTTGACGTGATATTGACGTGCCGCGTTATGGTTTGATCTGTAACATCAGGTCCAGAGTAGAGATCTGTCAGATGATAGAACTGCTTATGGACTCGAGTCTGTTCTGCACATTCCAGCAGAATTCCAGTGAAGTGAAACCAAATGCTCAGGAGTCTGATGGTATCAAAGATGAAACCTGCATCACCTTTTAATGAGGGGAATTTACAAGTGTGGGACGTCAACAGCAAGCTTCACACAACTTCTTATATATAAGCTTTATATGAACCAGTCAAGCCCCTCCCACTTTGTCTCTTTGTGTCTCTTTGCATGAAAAGATGTTGCTGAGTTGGAACTAAAGGAACAGCCAATTCAGAGTCAGGATTTCAGCCAGGGCTGTTTTAAGATATTTGGGGGCCCCACCGTCCAACTAATACCTACTTAAGTTAACAATAGTAATATGAAAATGTGGCGGCACGGTGGCTTAGTGGTTGGCAAGTTCGCCTCTCAGCGCTAGGGATTCCCGGTTCAAATCCCCATCTGGGTGGAGTTTCCATGTTCTCCCCGTGTCCGTGTGGGTTTTCTCCGGGTTCTCCGGTTTCCTCCCACAGTCCAAAAACTTGGATCAAGTCAATTGATAATAGAGTTTGAAAATAGTTTGTGTGTGTGTGAGTGAGTGTGTGCCCAGCAATAGATTGGCATCCTGTCCTGGGTGTGTCTGCCCAGCGCCCAAATTGTTCTCCCCTGGATGGGCATGGGGAACTCCACCGCCACCCTAATAAAGGATAAAGCGGAAGATAATGAATGAATAAATATTAAAATGTAAACATTTAAAACGAAGCACCCTCGTCCTTTGCAAAAAAGAAACACATTCTCACACAGAACTAAACAACAAGACAGGTTGTCAGTGCTGGTTGTGTAGTTTTTTTTAAGCAGTCAGTGGGCGGGGCCCCCTTGAGGGGGATTCCGATATCAGTCTCGTTGTACTTCACTGTACTGACGTCACAGAATTTAAAGGGTGCTCACACCATTTGGTGTTGCATTCGTAACCAGGCTTTGTCAGGGGGGCCCCTGGCCAGCTTGGGGCCCTAGGCAATCGGTCGGTTTGCTTGACCCACTGCAACTGATTTTAATTCTGATCATTTTAGCATTTTCCTTAATTTTTTTTCTTTATCGATCTTTCTTTTATGTTGTGTTTTGTGTGTTGTATTTGCCGCATTTATTATTTTTTTTTCAGTTTTACGTGGTTTAAAAAAAAAAAAAAAAAAAAATTTGTAGGTTTTTAAAAAAAAAAATTTCAATAAATTTTTTGGCATATTTCATGTTTTCTGTAAGTCTTATGTATTCCTCCGTAGATTTTTCATGTTTTCAGTGGGATTTTTGTTCATTTTTGTGTTATTTGTACCAGAAGTTGATTTATTTTGACAATTTTTATTTAACAACAGCTTCGCTCAGATAAGAGAAATAAAAAACGAGATCTCATTAATGTCTCTGTAGTTTCTCCTGGACCAGAGACAATAGCATAGCCTGCTGCTCAAATGTGTCTTCTCAGATAAAGACCTCAGTCACACATGCATCTCCTCCTGAGTTTTAATAAAGATCTCCATCAGGACTGAATGAGCTCATGGTCTCGGGATGAGAGATGGTCTTTAATAACTTACTTCATTAATTTGGCAAATCTGAGCTCAGTGTCTTTACAGAGATCTCTGCTCAATCTGAAGAGGAGATGCATGTGAGACCGAGATCTTTATCTCAGGAGACACATTTCTTGCTTTAGGACTCAAACCCAGGAGGTCGCTGCCTACCTCTGCGCCACCTTACCTTCCTGCTGATTACCACATACAGTACTGTGCCTCTTATTATATTACACGACCATTTAATGGAAACAAAATCAAACACTATAATAAAGATGTGTAATATTAATTCATCTTTATTCATAATTATTATTTCAATAGCTGCCCGCTCCTACGCATAACGCCTCAGCGCTCCAGGTGTTTCTTTGAACTGCAGCAGTGTGCTTCTCTAATGAGGGCCCTTTGACTTGCTGGGTTTGGGCATTTACATTAAACAAAAAGCGCACCTCATACTTATTCATCCGTCACAATAAAGAAGTCTTGCACTCATTGGAGATGGTAATCGAGGTTTGCAACGGAACCAGCTTTTCGTTATTTTTACAAAGCAATCCAGGTACGGAAGGGTTACCACAGTTTATTCTTTATAATGGTCACAAAGGAAACTGAACTGTGTGCCTGAACTGCAGGCTTAAAGAGAAAGACAAAACGCACAGAGGCACATTGAATACGAAAAACTGCCCCACATTCTTTACATTGTAAGAATTCAGTTCCGCACAGTTTGTGAGTAATACTATGAAAAGAACAGATTAATATAAAGGTTAGCTGTATTATAGTCAGGCTATAGAAATGCATTAATATCAGTCTGACGGTGGAACCATTTCGCCAAATAATAACTTTAATAAAATAAATGTTTCTTAATAAACATTAAAAAGACAGTGTCATAGTTCAATGTGAAATATACACAGTAGCAGCACGGGGGCTTAGTGGTTTAGCACGTTCTCCTCTCAGCACTAGGGATTCCCAGTTCAAATCCCAATCTGGGTGGAGTTTCCATGTTCTCCCCGTGTCCACGTGGGTTTCCTCCGGGTTCTCCGGTTTCCTCCCACAGTCCAAAAACATGGATCAAGTCAATTGAGTTCTCCAAATTGCCCCATATAGAGTGTGTATGTGTGAGTGAGTGTGTGTCCAGCGATAGATTGGCGCCCTGTCCTGGGTGTATCTGCCCAGCACCCGAAACGTTCTCCCCTGGATGGGCATGGGGAACCCCACCACGACCCTAATAGAGGATAAAGCGGAAGATAATGAATGAATGAATGAATGAATATACACAGTATTGTGTATTGTAAACTGTATAGCATTTTATTATAATGATCTCTTAAACTTCTACTAGGGTCGTTGGGGTGTTATTTGTGTTTTTCATGCATATTAATTAGTTTTTTGTGCGTTTTTTTTGTGTTCATTTGAATGGTTTGTGTTATTTGTGCATTTTCTTGCATGTATTGTGCGATTCCTGTATTATATTTTTGCCGTTTCATGTTTTTTGTCGGGTGGCACGGGTGGCTTAGTGGTTGGCATGTTCTCTCAGCACTAGGGATTCCCAGTTTGAATCCCAATCTTGATGGAGTTTCCATGTTCTCCCCGTGTCCGTGTGGGTTTCCTCCGGGTTCTCCGCTTTCCTCCAACAGTCCAAAAACATGGATCAAGTCAATTGAGTTCTCCAAATTGCCCCATATAGAGTGTGTGTGTGTGAGTGAGTGTGTGTCCTGGTTGGCGTCCTGTCCTGGGTGTATCTGCCCAGCGCCCAAAACGTTCTCCCCTGGATGGGCATGGGGAACCCCCCCGCAACCCTAGTAGAGGATAAAGCGGAAGATAATAGATGGATGGATGTTTTTTGTGTGTTATTCTATGCTTTTCGTGCATTTCTGCGTGTTTTTTTTTTTTTTTTTGTGTGTTTTTGGATTTTTGATTTATGTTTTTTGGAGTTAATCATGTCTTTTGATAAATTGCAAAAATATAAGACATTGTGCATTCTTCCTGTAATTTTTGGTACTTTTTCTTAAAGTTAATTGTTGCACTATAACCTGATTATTTTGTAGTCAATAGTATCGTACTACCAAAAACTATAATCGTCTTATCCCAAGTGGACACTCCTGTTTCTCATCACGTCACCTCCAAGTGGATGATCTTATTATAGAGTAGAAACATGAGACTTAAACGCCATAAGTGCACATTAGACGCCATTATTCAGGGGTGCATTTTGGTTACTCGGCGCAAACATCAGCTGCAGCAGGAACACACGATTCGTGTATTGACTTGTACGTTACCATCTCTTTTGCTGACATCACTTGTTAAAGCTGTAGGTTAGCGTGTGATGAGTGTCTGCTGGACTGTTTACTGCGGGTTACGCAGCTCTTTTTTTAGCTGACTGGCCAAACCTTATTGTTGTGTCTCTAAACAAAGAAGCCTACGGGCTGTAACGCCATCTGAGAAAATAGTTCTTACATTCTGTGTATTAAGTAATCTGTAGAGAAGAACTGAACACCAATTAATACGCCACCGCACAATGCCACACACATATGACGTATTAAAACTAAGTAATAAATAAAATCAGAATATGGACCCAACTCTTTACTTAACCTTTACATGGAGTTTCCATTTTCTCTGTGTGGGTTTCCGCAGGTTCTCTGATTTCCTCCCACAGTCCAACAACATGGACTCAAGGTGAATTGGCTGCTCTAAATTGCCCTTATACCATATATGGTGTGAGTGAGTGTGTGCCCAGTGATGGAGCTGAGTATTGACTTCTGTTATGCTTCTGTTGTCAGGATCCAGTTCAGGAGTGGGGTGAGGAGTTTGAGGACGATGCCGTGTTTGGGATCACGCTCCACCGTGAGCGTATCCAGCCGACGAATGACGCCGCCGAGGCCTGCCCCTGCTTGGCATACATCCAATATCGCACCTGCAAAGTACGGAGGCTGAAAGCTGCAACGCTGAACCGTGTGGTGGGTCACCTGCTTGACCCCGGATGCCAGGAACAGGACTACGGGAGGATACTTCTGTCGACATATCGTACCTTCATGAGCACCAACAAACTCATTGAGATGCTGTTCCAGAGGTGTGTGTTTCCCGTGTCTGCACGCAAGGGCCGCTTGGGGACAAGGTCATTACGGTGCAGCTGAATGAAAGCTGTGTTTCAGTATTGCTGTGCTGTCTGCAGATGCCGTCTGTTCTGGGTTGTTTCTCATTGTTCTGCTCCGCCTGGAGCTTCCTGCTTTCCTTATAATGGTTACTGCGGTTGGGTATTTTGCCAGCACACGGTTGCCTTGAACTCGTATCCCATGACCATTCTCCATGGGACAACGGGAAGTAGTTTCCACTCTGTTATATAAGAGACTTTTCCTAAAAGGGTTACAGGTCAAAAGTAATTCCTCTTGAATCTGGCAGCAAATCCAGCTCCAGGCTTTTTAAAAGTCACCTATTTTTTATTATGTTGAATTTCTTTACTCTGCTTTTTATACAGCAAAACATGTCAGATTTTTACTGTATATTAGGATTGTCTTCTAAATTCTGCATAAGTTAAAATAATTTTTTTTTAAAAGTAAATTAATTATCTTAAGAAAGATAACAAAGGTGGCCGGCACGGTGGCTTAGTGGTTTAGAACGTTCGCCTCTCAGCACTAGGGATTCCCGGTTCGAATCCCAATCTGGGTGGAGTTTCCATGTTCTCCTCGTGTCCGCGTGGGTGTCCTCCGGGTTCTCCGGTTTCCTCCCACAGTCCAAAAACATGGATCAAGTCGATTGAATTCTCCAAATTGCCCCATATAGAGTGTGTCTGTGTGTGTCCAGTGATAGATTGGTGTCCTGTCCTGGGTGTATCTGCCCAGCGCCTGAAACGTTCTCCCCTGGATGGGCATGGGGAACCCCCCCGCGACCCTAATAGAGGATAAAGCGGAAGATAATGAATGAATGAAGATAACAAAGAGTTTGTCATCCAAATGAAAACACATCGGGATTCAAATCTGAGGCCGACCTGCTAACCACGTTCATTTTAACTCATCCATCCATTTTCTTCCGCTTTATCCTCTATTAGGGTCACAGGGGGGTTCCCCATGCCCATCCAGGGGAGAATGTTTCGGGCGCTGAGCAGATACACCCAGGACAGGGTGCCGATCTATCGCTGGGCACACACTCACTCACACAGACACACACACACACACACATACTGTACACACTCTATATGGGGGTATTTGGAGAACTCAATTGACTTGATCCATGTTTTTGGACTGTTGGAGGAAACCGGAGAACCCGGAGGAAACCCACAGGGAGAACATGGAAACTCCACCCAGATGGGGATTCGAACCGGGAATCCCTATCGCTGAGAGGAGAACGTGCGAACCACTAAGCCACCGTGCCGCCCAATTTTAACTCATTCAAAATGATTTTTCTTGTCCACACACTCGGATTTAATAGATAGAACTTGTGGCTTTGTGGTTCTGCTGCGATGAAAACTGTACAAACCATCACGTACATTCAGAGGCATTTCACTGATACAAATACAAGTTTAAAAGCTCTTTAAATATTCAAAATTAATATATTTTCAAAATTACAATACAAATAAAGGCAGCACGGTGGCTTAGTGGTTAGCACGTTCGCCTCTCAGCGCTAGGGATTCCCGGTTCGAATCCCCATCTGGGTGGAGTTTCCATGTTCTCCCCGTGTCTGCGTGGGTTTCCTCCGGGTTCTCCGGTTTCCTCCCACAGTCCAAAAACATGGATCAAGTCAATTGAATTCTCCAAATTGCCCCCTATAGAGTGTGTTTGTGTGAGTGAGTGTATGCCCAGCGATGGATTGGCGCCCTGTCCTGGGTCTATCTGCCCAGCGCCCGAGACGTTCTCCCCTGGATGGGCATGGGGAACCCCACCGCGACCCTAATAGAGGATAAGCGGGAGATAATGAATGAATGAATGAGTGAACAATACAAATAAACCCCTCTTCTTTTTTTCATTCTATTTCAGGGAGAGTCTGAACTCTGAGCGAGACAACAGCAACTGTTCAGGGAGGTAAGATACGCAGAATGATTATCTTTAGCTTTTATTTAAACACTGCAGCCGTGCTGAGATTAAGAAACATTCTCCAGTCTTATCTTTATTTTTGTGCCCAAATTCCCATTACGTATATATTTAGCTTCAAAGTTTAATTTGCTGAATAAACAGGAAACTGTTTCCAAGCCTGTTGCTGAATCTGCAGAGCTAATCAGTTTAATGTGGGTTAAAGATAAGGTTTAAATTTAAGTCGCTGATTGAATGACCTACATGTTGTTTTTTTTTTCTTCTTTCTTTTAGCTCTCTGTGCCCCGTGCTGCAGATTTGGCTGGATGAGTTCTCGGAGGATTTTAGGGACTCCCCTATGCATTCTTCATTGCGTTTAATGTGCCTGCAGCTGAGACGACACCCTTCACTCTCAACCCTTGCAAAGCACTACGAGGCTCTGTTCAAGAGATTTCAGTCAGAAGGTCAGATCTTACTGCAAACTCGCACATTACAGAGTTTTACAATTATATAATCGGTTCATATTCGAGAATCATAACCCCCCCTGAAACCCTAGTAGAGGGTTAAGCAGAAAATAATGGATGGATGAATAAATGAAAGAATGGTCTTCTGCAATGTTTATTCGAACTTTTTGTGCATACGAATGTAAAGCGCTCAGAGGTGTATGTTTCTCAATAATGTCTCGGCTGGACAAATGCCTCAGATTTAAGCCAGTCAGAACCAGAACCAGCGCTACCCATAGTAAGGACATTATTTGGGGTCACTTCTGGTCACTAACTTTAGTATGTTTATCAATCATTTTGATTGATGGACTAATTCTCGGCACGGTGGCTTAGTGGTTGGCACTAATTCCCATCTGGGTGGAGTTTCCATGTTCTCCCCGTGTCTGTGTGGGTTTCCTCCGGATTCCCCGGTTTCCTCCCACAGTCCAAAAACATGGATCAAGTTCAAGTTCATGGATCAGTTCTCTAAATTGCCCCATATAGAGTATGTCTGTGTGAGTGAGTGTGTGCCCAGCGATAGATTGGCACCCTGTCCTAAGTGTATCTGCCCAGCGCCCGGAAACGTTCTCCCCTGGATGGGCATGGGGAACCCCACCTCGACCCTAATATAGGATAAAGCAGAAGATAATGGATGGATGGACTAATTCTCATTCTGATAGTTAATTCTATAATGTTCTATTGCCCTTACAGTATGTCAGAATAAAATAATATTGACTGAAGTGTGTATCTGTATATAAATGAAGATGAGGCAGGTCGAGAGGAGGATCCGGAGATTAAGCAGGGGATTAAGGAGGAGAACTTGGATGAGTCGACCAGTCAAACAGATTTCCAAGACTTTTCTGTTGTCGAAGTTGCAGAACAACTCACCAGACTGGATGCTGTGAGTGTCGATAGCTATGTTTATATTCACTGCCACTGTGTTAAACTGCTCTGTGTAAATGTATTCAGTTCCAGTTATCAGAACCACAACAGATATGGTTCTATTTGGGTGGTGAATGATTCTTAGGGATTGCACGGTGGTGTAGATTTTAGCATACCAGCCTCTCAGCACTGGAGATCCAGGTACAAATCCCGATCGGGGTGGAGGTACCATGTTCTTGTTTGCGTGGGTTTCCTCTGGGTTCTCCAGTTTCCTCCCACATTCTAAAAATCCTTATTTAAGCTGAATTGGCTACTTGGCTTCTGGTGTATCTGGCCACTGTCTAAAACAACCTCCCCTGGATGGGCCCCACCGCAGACCAAATAGAGGATTAAGTGGAAGGTAATGAGATGAGGTGTTCCCCCACAATCCGTAGTGATTTAAGGTAAGGTTAGCGTGGTTGGTTAAAAGAGTATTTGACAAGATGCATGATGTCAGAGACACTTGCAGCTGCAGTGGATCAGTCATCATGGTCAGAAACCAGGAGACCAGTTGGGACCGGCTCACGGACCAGAGCTGTTGGCTTCGGTTTGTTTGAAATGCTTTCTTCACTGCTGATGATGTTGAAAATCAACCCTAAGGGAGTCTTACGGCAGCAGGTCAGGCGTATCAGGTCAGATTGGGTATCTGGCTCAGTGTCTTCAGTGTCCATGATTTGATTGCAAGTAACAAACAGTGGGATAGATATACGGT
>JAFMOD010000325.1:203289-248413 GCA_019802435.1 Corydoras maculifer
CGTGTAAAACCCCTGGGACCCTAGTAGAGGACGAAGCAGGAGATAATGAGATGCGGGTCATTACATGTCAATCATTTTGGCTGATCGATCTTCCGTTGCCCCCTTATTACTGGCTGCTTTACAATCCATTTTTTCGTGGCATGAGATGCTCCAGTTTCTAGAGGCTGTTATTAGATGTGATTGTGTTTAAACGCAGTTGTACATCCATCCATCCAGTATCTCCCGCTTTATCCTATATTAGGGTCGCAGGGGGGTTCCCCATTCCCATCCAGGGGAGAACGTTTTGGGCGCTGGGCAGATACACCCATGACAGGGCACCAATTCATCGCTGGGCACACACTCACACACACAGACACACACAATTTGGAGAACTCAATTGACTTGATCCATGTTTTTGGACTGTGGGAGGAAACCGGAGAACCCGGAGGAAACCCACACGGACACGGGGAGAACATGCAAACTCCATCCAGATGGGGATTCGAATTGGGAATCCCTAGTGCTGAGAGGAGAACATGCCAAACACTAAGCCACTATGCTGTTGTATATGATATGTTTATTGCAACACATGTTCAAAGTGGTACAATAAACCAGGTTTAAAGAGATCAATGATATGTCCGCATTCATTTTTACCAAAATAGCAAATAAATAAACCAAAGCTTATGTATGCCAGTTTATAAACTGCAGAACCGTAATCACACATTTGTAGAGAGAAGTTTATTCCAACTTCAAATACAGAATTAACTACATGCGTCTTTTAATTGCCAGGTGGACTATGTAAACTTCGAGAAGCGGAGAAGGGTAAGCCTTTTTTTTTTAATTTTTAAATTTATTTATTTTTTACTTCTTATCCTCAGTAATTTACAGGGTGGTACATTTTGAAACATTTTCTCAGAGATGAGACTCCTGAAGCTACTGACAGATTTCAGTTATGTTATGGTTTGGAGTATTATTGTATTTTGGGTCTGTAATCGTTTACCAAGTAACTGTTTCCTCTGCCATGTCAGGAACACAGTTTAATCCTCCAGTTATAACACCATGTACACTCGCTGTTCTTTAAAAACCTTGACTGCCTCACATTCTCTTCTTGCATTAACCACATGTCTGTTCTGCAGGAGTACGAGATTCTGTGGCACATTCGTCAGCTGCAGGCCTCGTGCTCGCAGTACGACTTGCCTGATCGCCCTCAGATTGCATCCTGGTTTCAAAGGCACCGGCTCCTCACGGACCAGGAAAGGTGAGACTCTACATCCCCTAAGAGATATCCAACTGCGGCGACCCCAGATCAGTGTTCCATCCCGGTGGCGGCCTGTTTTTAGACAGACCGTGTAATAACTCTAAATTTGGCCATTAAGCAGACACAATAAGCAATAAGGGTTACGGGTCTCGCTCAAGGACCCAATTTGGTAACTTTAGTGGACCTGGGATTTGAACCCACAACATTTAGATGGATAGCCAAACACCCTAACCACTGAGCGACCTCACTGTTACCAATACCTTAATGTTTTTGTCTTTTTATACTTAGTTATGAGCTGTCTAGGCAACTGGAGCCTCCTGTCGACTCACCATCCAGCAGTGGAGCCTGGAGTCATCGCACGCTCACGAAGAAGCTCACCTCGTTAGTATCTCGCTTAGAGCATTACCTCCTTACCAAAAAATTAACATAAACATATACGTCAAAACACACATTATACAGTTATACATTATACATTGTACAGCTTGTTGGGTGTGAGTGAAGGTTCCAAAAGAAGCGTTGACCAGCTCAGTGTGTCCTCCTCCGGATCCAGCGGTTCTGAAACCGAGGACATTTCCACCAATCAGTCATCTCCTCTTGGAGCACAGGTACGTTCCATAGGTTAGTAATTACCAGGCAAAAGTTTTTGCTTCACAGGGCGGCATGGTGGCTTAGTGGTTTAGCATGTTCTTCTCTCAGCACTAGGGATTCCTGGTTCGAATCCCCATCTGGGTGGAGTTTCCATGTTCTCCCCGTGTCCGCATGGGTTTCCTCCGGGTTCTCCGGTTTCCTCCCACAGTCCAAAAACATGGATCAAGTCAATTGAATTCTCCAAATTGCCCCGTGTAGAGTGTGTCTGTGTGAGTGAGTGTGTGCCCAGCGTTGGATTGGCGTCCTGTCCTGAGTGTATCTGCCCAGTGCCCGAAATGTTCTCCCCTGGATGGGCATGGGGACCCCCCCCCCCGCGACCCTAATAGAGGATAAAGC
Organism: Corydoras maculifer; assembly: GCA_019802435.1. Lineage (NCBI taxonomy): Eukaryota > Metazoa > Chordata > Actinopteri > Siluriformes > Callichthyidae > Corydoras > Corydoras maculifer. The sequence goes on from JAFMOD010000325.1 coordinate 205,508, forward strand.
GGAAGATAATGAATGAATAAAAAGTTTTTGCTTCACTTATTGTCCATGTTCTCAGTTCCACTTTCTGTAAAGATGGACTTTGTAGTTCTCCAATTCCACTCTGTAGTCCATCTGTTTGTGTTCTACAGTACATACTGTGTACTCTGTTCTAATGCTCAGAACCTCAATAGCACTGCTGCACTAAAACCCCCTCATTCTTCTTTGTCCAGAGTCTTTCAAGCTCATGCCAAAACATGGTCGACACCCTTTCCTGCTCCTCTTCTACAAACTCCACTGGTTCTGCCTCAAGCTCTCAGGTCGACTTCATTCTTCCCTCGCCGAGTGCCTCCTCAACTCCATCCAAGCCTGGCCATAAACGCTCAGTCTCGATGACCTCACTGCCCCTGTATAACAGACAGGTGGCTGACTCCTGCATCATCCGGGTCAGTGTTGAGAGCGGCAACAATGGAAACATGTACAAGAGCATCCTGGTAAGAACCACCACTCCAGATGGATTTAGACTTGTTTTGGCGTTCTTCCTTAAATAGCACGTTTTGCATTAAAACCACTTGAGGTGGTGCGATGTTAGCATGTCCTCAACTCCATAAACTCACAAACGCTGGGGATCCAGGTCTAAATCCAGATCTAGGTGGAGTTTCCATGTTCATGAGTTTTCTCAGGGTTCTCTGGTATCTTCCGACAGTCCAAAAAACATGGATTCAAGGTGAATTGGCTGCTCCAAACTGCCCCTATGTAAACCACCCCTTTATAGTGTGTCATGGAGTTAAAGTAAAAAGTCTTTTAAAATAAAAACTAACCCAATATAGTACCAAATCCCTTTTTTTTTTTTTTTTGTCATCTGTTTTTGTATTTTTAATGAAATTAAGTATTACAGTGTTAAGTTTCCTTGACTGTTGTTGTTGTACTTAGTTGTAGTGCTTCGGTGTTCTGCAGCACTCATATTACTGCACGCACCTACCTTTATCTTACTGATGTCAGTAACAAGGCCATGTCCTTCTCAGCTAACAAGTCAAGATAAAACCTACCATGTGATCGAGAGGGCACTGCAGAAACACAACCTGGAGGACACCAGCGTGGAGGACTTCAGTCTCATCCAAAAGCTGCCACAAGACCGAGGTGGGTGCGAAGCAGGAAATAATCACTACTTTATTCATTCATTATCTGGGCAGATACACCCAGGACAGGATGCCAATCCATCGCTGGGCACACGATCACTCACACAGACACACTCTATATGGGGCAATTTTTTAAGTATTCAATTGACTTGATCCATGTTTTTGGACTGTGGGAGGAACCCGGAGGAAACCCATGCAGACACTGGGAGAACATGGAAACTTCACCCAGATGGGGATTCGAACCGGGAATTCCTAGCGCTGAGAAAAGATCATGCTAACCACTAAGCCACCGTGCCATCCATCACTACTTTAATTATAAATAATTATAATTAAAACTATAACTGGATATCTTCATCATGAAAACATTATGCTGTTAAGTAGAAGGTGCTTGTTTGTTATCGAGACTTCAGTAAACTAGGGGAAGTTGTAGGTTTCTGGTAAAGGAACCAGCATTGCGACCTGAAGGTCCCTGGATTGATTTCCTGTCCCAACAAGTACTACGGCTGAAGTGGCATCTAACCCCAATTTCTCCCCGGGCACCGTATATAGGGCTGCCCACTGCTCCGGACATGTGTGCTTACTTCACTCAGTGTGTGTGTGTGTGGGGGGGGGGGGTGTTTCACTGCATGGTTGGGTTAAAAGTGAAGGCCTGATTCCTCTGTGTATGAGTGCAGGATGCAGAATAGATCACTTTCGATGTATTTAAACCTCTTTTTTTTTTTTTGCACGTTTGCTTGTTCTTTGCAGAGCTAATTATCCCAGATAAAGCCAACGTCTACTACGCCATGTCTACATCGGCCGACTACGACTTTGTTTTACGGCAATGTTCAAAAGGTCAGAGGAAACAGCTGGCACGCTCGGCATCAATGTCAGTGGATCGCTCCATGAAATAATGACTGAAAAAGACAAACCTCTGGCTTAAAGAAAACAAAAGCACATTCTATTTTATTTATTGCACGAACATTTAAAATGCCACTAAACATGTTCTTATTTGTACCTTGTATGCATAGTGTATATAGAGGCTGTAAATATAAATATATCTATATTAAATCTTAGACTCTTGCTATTTCAAAGGAGTTCTTGACCTTGAAATGTTTGTAAACTCTAAGATATATTAGAAATACCTGCAATAAATGAATAATCTGTTATCAGTTTGAGAGTGATAATGACGCTCTTTGTAACAGCCATCTGAGGAACTCAAAGAATTTGCGAAAATGGGTCCAAATTGCTAAATTCTGATTATTTTTGCTGTAAAAAATTGTCATTTTGCACAAAGTGACCAACTTTTCATGCTTAGCTACCTCTGTTTACTACATGACTCAAATGCACTGAATATTTTGGGTGAAAAGATAAAGGCAGATTCGACATCTCCCTCATACAGCTGTAAACGACACCTTTTGCCTCAAACACTCTTCAATTTGAAGACTTCATGGCATGATGCATTCCAAGCCATTTAAGTGTAAGGTTCTTGCTTGAGGGGAAAGGTCTTACCATTAAGAGTTTAGCAATATCAGATCTTGAACCATCAACCGTCTGGTCAATAGTCCTGTAACTTTACCACTTTATATTTTTGCATTGGGTTCCTGCTTTGTTGTCCACCACCATTTACTCCACTTACATTTACATTTGGCCATTTAGCAGACAATTTTATCCAAAGCGACTTACAAGGTGAGCACAGGGTTCATCACAACATCCCTGGAGCAATAAGGGTTAAGGGTTTTGTTCAAGGACCCACACTGGTAACTTCAGTGGACCTGGGATTTGAACCCCCAACCTTCAGATTGATAACCCAACACCGTAACCACTGAGCTACCGCGCTGCACTTACCATATAAAGTTTTAGAGACCAGAGTAAAAGGGACGTACACAGTATGTACTGTAGAACACAAACAGATGGACTACAGTCTGGAATTGTAGAACTACAAAGTCCATCTTTTTAGGACGAGAACATGGACAATAAGTGGAGCAGGAAGGGGGCGTGTCTAAACTTTTGACTGGTACTGTGTTTAGGATTTTTGGCTCACTTTGCCGGAGCACGTAGGTGTCAACATACCTGTTTATATTGTCATGCATACGTTCTCGGTTACACGTACCTCTCACTATGTAAAGGCCAAGCGTCAGTCTGAGTTAAGAGTTTCAAAATGCAAATCACTTCATCACCGCATGCTTTAAATACCACGCTGCATACTTTGCAACTTTGCAGTATTGTAGACTTTCATAGCTGTAGTCCTGTCTCTAAGCTGCATTAGTTTCGGTCTGTGGCTTTGCACTTGATTTCCTTTTAGATGTTCTTTTGGACCTCATGATACCTACGTTACCGTAACTACATTTACATTTAGTTATTTAGCAAATGTCTTCATTAAAAGGGACTTACAAATGAGAGAAAAAAAAGACAGGAGAGAACACAACCCCATCCAGATCGGGATTCGAACCTGGAGCCCCAGCAGTGTGTATCTGCCCAGCGCCCGAAACGTTCTCCCCTGGATGGGCATAGGGAAACAAACCCCCCCCCTCCCCGACCCTAACATAGGATTAAGTGGAAGATAATTAATGAATGAATGAATATATCTTATAATATTTATATTATAACTATTCACTCCAACACATTGAGACACCAGCCCTCACTGCCATCACTACAGACCGTGAACATGGGTGAAAAAATTACGTACTAAAGAAAGACCATTCAGGACCTCTTTTTTTCAGAGGTCACTTAGTGGTTCGACTACTGGGTACTTAAAGGATTCAATGCGACTTTGTCATTTACGTAACATGTGATACATAAAATGTACACGAAATTCCATTTCACAGACCCAGGTTACCCTCATTTTAATATTACGTTAGAATTAAAATATAGCAGCATTCTCAAATATAAATCTAAAATGTAGAATACAAATATAAGTATAAAAATATGGCAGCAGGAGGATGAGATCATTCGGAAGATAAAAAGGTCCCCACTGTAAATTGCAAAGGATGTGTGTGTGTTTATGCTAAATACTGTACTCCTGTGTGTAGAAGATTGTGTCAAAAGCATGCCAACAGTGCATTGTAAAACTTGGAAGAAAAATACTAAATCAAAGGTAAGTTTAAAAAAAAAAAAAAAATTAATTAAGGCATGCAGGCAAACATGTAGTCATCCCGCTACTATATATTGGCTGCATACTGCAGGTGCAAACATGTAATTATTCATTCATTCATTATCTCCCGCTTATCCTCTATTAGGGTCGCGGTGGGGTTCCCCATGCCCATCCAGGGGAGAACGTCTCGGGCGCTGGGCAGATACACCCAGGACACGGCGCCAATCTATCGCTGGGCACACACTCACTCACACACACACACTCTATAGGGGGAAATTTTGAGAATTCAATTAACTTGATTCATGTTTTTGGACTGTGGGAGGAAACCGGAGAACCCGGAGGAAAACCACGCAGACACGGGGAGAACATGGAAACGCCACCCAGATGGGGATTCGAACCGGGAATCCCTAGCGCTGAGAGTAGAACATGCTAAACCACTAAGCCACATGTAATTATATTTAGCACAAATTTAAACTTTGAAGTGACAACAGCATATGAATTTTTACTAAATCTGCTCCTGCTTATCCCATTACACGTTAGATGCAAACTCCAAGCTTCTAATTCTTAATAGGGCTGCTGAAGCGGATTCTCATTAGGTTAAAGGTGAGAAAGCTCTTCATCATTGTTACACCCAGCCCATGTAAATATCTGTAATGTAATGCATTAACACCTCCATTAATTCATAGTGAGTTGTGAGTCTGAGGTGGTTATCATGCTACGTGAATGTTGCCGTGGAGTTAAAGAATGTGGCAGGGACACACCCTCTGTTTCCGTCCAGCAGCTCAGTGGTATGCTGATATCGATTGGGTGTTAGTATTTTCTGAGCGTGTGTGTATGAGATAAAGATGCTGAACTAACAGGCATAGTGGCATTCCTCAAGCATCTCCACTGACACACACTGTGTGGGTTTTTATGATCACATGGTTTATACACATATCAGCCACCACATTACACCTTGTTTCTACACTGATTGTTCATTTAATCAGATTTGCATAGAACACAGATGCACTTTGTATTGTTTTGCTCCACACTGAGGACTTATTTGTTGTTGCAGTTTGTGATGGTTGTCCTTTAAGGCATAATCTGTGTTCACAGGATATGGACTACAGAGACTACAGTTTTAATTCTATTTTTCTATTATTCTATTATTCTATTATTCTCAGTACGGCAGCAAGGTTCAATACAACTAACACACACACCACCACCACGCCGATGTCACTGCAGTGCTGAGAATCATCTACCACCCAAATAATACATTTAGTGCAACATTATGCAAAATAGAACTTATAAAATGGCCAATGAGTGGTAGGTGTGAGTGTATGTGTGTGAGTGTGGTGGTGGTGGGGGGTTCTCCATGTTCTCCAGTTTCCTCCCACAGTCCAAAAACATGGATTCAAGGTGAATTGGCTGCTCTAAACTATCCCTATCTAAATTGCCCCTATATAGTGTGTGTAAGTGTGTGTGCCCAGCAACGGATCTTCCAAATAGAGAATTAAGTGGAAGATGATGAAATGAGAGAAAACTTTTAGAGATTACACTTGATTTTTTTTTTCCATTGTACTTCATCAGCACATCATGCTTGATGCCCATCATGCGATAGTACATCTTATCTCTTAATAAATAGAACTCCTGTCTTCATGTCTATTTGCACAATTGACTTCAATTGTAGATGAATTTCTTATATAATGCCATCAACACAATCTAAATTCTAATTATTAGTCTTTATATGTCTCTAGTCTCTGTTGGGCTTTATAGGTCCATCAAACTGTGTTAATGAATAGCGATATGAGTAAAATGAACATACTACAGAGTGTTTCCACAGTCCACAGTTTTTCCTGTAATATTTTTAATATGGGCGGCACGGTGGCTTAGTGGTTAGCATGTTCTCCTCTCAGCACTAGGGATTCACGGTTTGAATCCCCATCTAGGTGGAGTTTCCATGTTCTCCCTGTGTCTGCGTGGGTTTCCTCTGGGTTCTCCGGTTTCCTCCCACAGTCCAAAAACATGGATCAAGTCAACTGAGTTCTCCTAAATTGCCCCATATAGAGTGTGTGTGTGAGTGAGTGTGTGCCCAGCAATAGATTGCCGCCCTGTCCTGGGTGTATCTGCCCAGCGCCCGAAACGTTGTCCCCTGGATGGGCATGGGGAACCCCCCCGCGACCCTAATAGAGGATAAAGCGGGAGATAATGAATGAATAAATGAATTTTTAATATGAATATCTGACAGGTCAATAGGTTGGATTTCTTATAGAAGCGCAACAGCGACCTCTATTGGTTATTTTGTGTGTCAGCACCCAAATAAAGTTTCATGAGTCTTTTCTGTATAATGCAAAGCATTGTCTTAGGTTTAAGTTTTTTTTATTTCATACTTCATTTATAAATCGGAAGACTGAAGATTACATATTAACCATAATGTTCAATAAACTTATAATAATTAATAATAATAATTATTAATAATAATAATAATAATAATAATAATAATAATAATAATAATAATAATAATGACAATAATAATTATAGGGAGGCACAGTGGCTTAGTGGTAGCATGTTCTCCTCTCAGCACTAGGGATTCCCGGTTCAGATCCTGGGTGGAGTTTCCATGTTCTCCCTATGTCTGCGTGGGTTTCCTCCGGGTTCTCCGGTTTACTCCCACAATCCAAAAACATGGATCAAGGTCAGCTGAATTCTCCAAATTGCCCCATATAGAGTGTGTCTGTGTGAGTGAGTGTGTGCCCAGTGATAGATTGGCGCCCTGTCCTTGGTGTATCTGCCCAACGCCCGAGACGTTCTCCCCTGGATGGGCATGGGGAACCCCATGACCCTAGTAGAGGATAAAGTGGAAGATAATGGATGAATGGGAACATAAACCTGGGGTTCCATTTTAATTATGGGATGTGGCAGGAGCACGAAACTGGGGTGGGTGCGGAGCCTACGGTAATAGACGCCAATTAGAGTTAATTAATCACCTGCAGGTGGCGCTGTTGATGAAGTGTGCTCCCTTTATAAACCGGAACCGCTCACCTCGATGGGTTTGGCTAATTAGAACTTAAATGAAGGTTGGGATACATCAATTAAACTATAATCTAATTAGTAATGAAACCAACCCTGAATAAAGAAACGTATTAGAACACCCACTTGGAGTTTTAGGACATTTTAAGTTGACCCCCTCTCACCCCTGGACGTTAGGACATGAGAACGTGGGAGCAAACACGGCTTTGTGGATTCGGAGGCGGAGCCAGTAAAGCAGGTGAGCGCTTACCTGTGGTTCGCCTGTTTTTATTGTTCTGCGTTTTTTTCTTTTCTTTTTTTTTTCTTTTTGTTTGGCGAGGGTTCCACCTGTCAGCCGAATGTAGAACCTCTTTATTTGTGTCTAAAAAAATTCTTGTGTCTCTAGTCCTTGTGTTCGTGCATGAGCACAAGCAGCTTCTACGGTTCTGGAAGCTTATTTTTTAAGATTTGGAAATTATTCTGTAGGAAATTTGGCCATTTTAACACCGAAGCATTTGTGAGTTTAAACCTTGAACCCAAAAAGCCATCGTTTTATGGACCTTGCTTTGTACATGGGGGTGCAGTCATGCTAAAACACAACAAAACCTCAGAATTAAGTAGAAATGCTTAAAGCTTAAGATTTAAAAAACCTGTGGTGTGCCTCAAACACATGAATTATAAATGTCTTATTGCTATTCTTCATATTAAAGTGTCTACAAATGAATAAATATCAGGTTTGTTTCATGAAAACGTTAGAGCTCAGCAAGACCACTAGGTGGCAGCAAAGAAACATTTGTAAATGCTCTTCCTTTAAATACTTAAAATATTTGTGAAAGAGCTAAAATGTCTCTTTTTAAGTTCTGAGTTTGGCATTTCCATATTTTAAGACAAACTCCACAAGGAAACCTTGATGAAGGAAAACCATGGGTTCAGCCACACCACAGGGATCAGACCGTCTGTCTGGGTGGAAAGACCTGACTCATTTTCTCAGGTCAGTGAGATCTTCATCCTGAGATCTCAGCCAGTGAGGAATGCCGAGTCCAGAGCACATGGTCTCAAAGTGGATGACACCCAAAATCAGGTCATTAAGTTTACTCAAGAGGTTTTTAAGAAATGATGCTTTTATGCTTTAATTAATAAACATAATATGATGTAGAGTGGATGCTAAAAGGCTGACCACTTCATAATCATTTTGTTCAGCTGCATTAGCACATGTGTATAAGATCATGCCATGCAAGATGGCCATGCAGTCAGCCTGACTGTCCCAACTTCTATAACGACACAAATGGCATCTGATGTTGCGGAACCTTACTGACCCACACAAAGCTTTGACCTCAACTATACCCAACAGCCTGAACCAGAATGGAGAATGCAGGCCAAACATTTTTTTCCAACATCAGTGTTTGACTTCACAAATGATTATCTGGATCTGGATGATTCATCTGGATGAATGAGCATTATTATAAAAAATACACTGGTACCGGAAACAGCACATCCATTTTAACTCAAAAGGATTATCATGTACACACAATTTTGGACACGCCCCCTTTCTGCTCCACCTATTGTCCATGTTCTCAGTTCCACTTCATGTAAAGATGGACTTTGTAGTTCTACAATTCCAGACTGTAGTCCATCTGTTTGTGGACTACACTACACACTATGTATGTCTACACTACTGTACTCTAATGGTCAGGACCCAAATAGTGCCACCACAGAGCAGGGGTTATTGGGTGGGGGCATTAGTCCTATCCCAGCAGTGGGACTGAGGTGGACAAATTGAACCTCCAGCAGCACTGCTGCACTAAAACCCCCTCACCACATCAGTGTCACTGCAGAACTGACAATAAACAATCCACCACCCAAATGATACCTGTTCTGTGATGCTCCTGACCAACAGAGAACAGAGAACCAACAGGGGACTAACAACAACAAAGAACACAGATGGACTACAGTCTGGAATTATAGAACTACGAAGTGGAGGAAATGGACAACGGCGCCAAAAGGGACGTGTCCAAACTTTGCATGGTACTGTGGGTGTTTGCATAGATGTGTAGTAAATACACTTAAAGTAGTAAACCAGGATTATAAGTAAGAGGGGTACATTCATGTTGATGGGTGAGATGTTCACTTGAGCTGCGCTGTAATTAGTAATTAATTCAGTTATGAAAATTATGACCTGAAATTCCACCATCACCTTCAGAATACCAAGTTTATTCGATAATGCCCAGTCGTCACTTTTGCTTTGATGAATGTCTATTGTGGTTGCCGGATGTCATTAATAATTGCCTAATGGAACGCTCGCCGTAATCAGTTCAATGCCACGTTTAGGTGGTGCACTTGGCGTTGCAGAATTTCTGTTGACTTTGTTCTTACAGGAAACAGCTCGTTTTCTTTCATATGGGTATGCCGATCATGTTGTGTATTTTTATTTCATTAAGGGAATAATATTATAAAACGTACAATGTTCCTGTGATTTCTGTCAGTTTGTTTTCTAAAGTTTATTATTTCATAATAATCATGACATAATTTTTATTATGAATTAAACAATAATACCATCAATCTTTAATCGGCTTATCCCTTGTAGAGATGCACAAACCTGTGGTCAAATATAACATTAACATTTAGTCATTCAGCAGACACTTTTATCCAAAGCGACTTGGAAGTATCTCAACTGGGTTGGTGCCAGAACACAGGGTTACATACAGTGCCCCCTGGAGCTATGATGGTTAATGGCTTTGCTCAAGGACCCACATTGGTAACTTCAGCGGACCTGGGATTTGAACCCACAACTTTCTGATTGATAGCCCAACATTCTAACCACTGAGCTACCACACCCTGATAGGTGTATATATAAAAACCTAATGCATGCTGTACTATAGAAACTGGGCAGTTCAACATTTAGAACTATTTTAGCTCTCTGTCAGAACTGTTGTTGAATCAAATGATTTATAATATTATGCGCATGGTGACATCAGCCATCAGGTTCTGAATGTCAACCACACAAAGGCCCTTTGTTGATCTCAGGAGGATGAAACAGTCACATAGTCTGGAGGTGTTTCAAGAAAACTTCAAATCTGATGGGGCTTTGGAAATGTGCTGCTGCTAGAATGGCAGATCCAATATATATATATATATATATATATATATATATATATATATATATATATATATATATATATATATATATATGAGAATAATTATGTATCTATAATCCTGATCCTAAATTAATTTAACTTATTAAACCAGTGACAGAATTCAGTTGTTCGAAGCGGAGCTCGATCTTGTCACGATTCTGCAGAATTGCTGGTTTATACAAATAAATTGAGGGTTTATATTATTCCGTACTAACTCAATGGATGGGGTTCAGAGTACAGGATGCACCCCCCCTTCAGACTGATAACCCGACACCCCAATGACCAAGCTACCACACCCTGGTATTAGATGTTCAGCGATGAAGCAGTAATTCACAGAATCAGAACCAGACTGCTCTTAGTCTCTGAATGAGAAATTAAGGTTATTTAATCTTTTTAAATTTTTTATTAAGACTCGTAACTTTTAATAAACAAGTCCATGATTTCGTTAAATCTGAGCACAATTGATACTTCATTGAGATCACCAGTCAAATTCAAAAGGAGACACGAGGTCTTTAAATCAGGAGATACATTTAAGCATCAGGAGACTAATGATTTTGGGTTTGATCTCATAGGTGTCTATGAGAAACTACAGACATAATGAGATCTCATTTTCAAACCTCCTTTCCTCTGGGTTAATACAAAAGCTATTTCTTCCTTCTTTCTTTGTATGAGTTTTAATTATCCATTCGTTTGGGTTACGTTCTTGTGTAAATATAATCTATTCCGTGTGTGTGTACACTCCTGAACAGAGCGTCTTATGGCTTATAAGCCGATCGCCTCTTTCCTGCATGCTTGCTCGTGGCACATGGCCTGTGGACAACATGCACTCCTCCTTCACGTGGTGACCTTGTTCTCTGTTGGTTTCTCAACCTACTTTCATTTTAGGATCCACATACCTTCCTCTTCCTCCAGGCATTATTCTTTACAAACAATACCGTCTTTATGACCTATTTGCCTATTTTAACCTTCAGCAAAACCTTAATTCTAGTTTAGCAGACATTTAACTTTCTGCTCTCCGTTATTACAGCAGCATGGTTTTTATTATCAAAATTGGAGCGCACGTGTTGCGTCTGTTTACTTTCAAACCCAACTTGGCAGACATGAATGATCTAGATAAAACAGACGGATCTAATATATTCTAGCTCTAGATAAATTGATAGTGATCTATTATGTCTAATGTACTTACACACATTTAACCCATTCGTGCAGTGAAACACACACATGAAGTGAGCGTATGTGCTGGAGCATATATATATATATATATATATATATATATATATATATATATATATAATCTCCATCCAGCCCAGCGATGGATTGGCGCCCTGTCCTGGGTCTATCTGCCCAGCGCCCGAGACGTTCTCCCCTGGATGGGCATGGGGAACCCCACCGCAACCCTAATAGAGGATAAGCGGGAGATAATGAATGAATATATCCATCCATTATCTTCCGCGTTATCCTTCATTAGGGTCGCGGGGGGTTGGGCAGATACACCTGGGACAGGAAGCCAATCTATAGCTGGGCACACACGCACTCACACAGACACACTCTATATGGGGCAATTTGGAGAACTAAATTGACTCAATTGAGCCATGTTTTTGGACTGTGGGAGGAAACCGGAGAACCCGGAGGAAACCCACGCAGACACGGGGAGAACATAAAAACTCCACCCAGATTGGGATTCAAAGCAGGAATCCCTAGCGCTGAGAGGAGAACATGCTAACCACTAAACTACCGTGCCGCCCTATAAATATACATGAATATAAAAATTTTAATAATTGTTATAAAGTTATTAAACACTCACACTATTATTCAACGTTAGATACACACACACACACACACACACACACACACACACACACTCGAGACATTTTTATTCTTTGCAAAAAAAAAAGAAAAAAAAAGATTTTGCTGCCAGTGGCAAAAGTAATAAACATAAAAATTGAATTCAATAAAAGTTTATAAATAGGGGAGGGGTCAAAATAATGTTTTTATTGGTTGTCAATATCAATGTTTTATTTTTTACATTTTTGTCTAAAGGATAATGTAAGCATGGTCTTCTGTAAATCAGCAATTGTTTTCCAATTTAAGGATTTGAGAAGAAAATGACCGTTCTCTAAAGCCCAAAATTTGTAATCGGTCCTTTATTCCATTGTTTTTCCCCACCTTAATTACTAACTCACTTGTGTACGTTCTTTTACATAAGACACTTGACTTCAGTCATTCATTCTACAGAAAGTATTTGAAACATACCAGAACTGTCTACATATTACAAAAGCTTTATTACGTGGTGTGGTACAATGAGTAGCTCTGTAATCTCATATTGAGCATTCAAGGTTCAATTTCAGGCTCATGTCTGTGTGGTTTTCATGTTCTCTTTGTCTGGCGGGAGCTTCAGTTACTTCTTACTACCCCAAATGATGTTTAATTGCCCTTAGGTGTAAAGGTGTCTGAGAATTTGGATGTTGTGTATTTGTCAGTACCGCCCTTTACAGCCTCTTCATGGTGGCAATACTATGCTTTCATTCATCCTTGGCGCTTTGTACGGGTGCAAAGGTGGACTGTGGTGGAGGGTGACTGTTGTTCTGACCTTTTACAGAGATTTAGTCACAGAACATGGAAGTTGTAAAAATGCATCTGGATGGCTTCATTCTGCCCTCGGTTGGGTCTCTGTGAAAAGGAAATGGCAACATGGGTGGCTTTATTTTATACCTTTACTCAGTGGTGTGTTCTCCCCATGTCCAAGTTCTCCAAACCCTAGCTCCTAGTATAGGATTAAGAGGAAGATAATGAGATGTGAGACTCGGCAGTGTCAACGTACAACGGATTATTGTATTCTGTCATGTATCAGACTGGGACCATTTTTTAAATCAAATTATTGGTAATTGGTCTAGTTTGTTGGGACATGGTACCATTCCCACTGTGCTGTGAGTTTGCAAGCCCTTTCTGTTAAAAGTTCAGAGAACTATTAGGAGAGGTTCTGTCCTGTGAGAACCATTCTGTAAGGCTCTGAGCTCATTTTACTGCCATTGTTTGTTTATGGCGATTACATAGCAGTAAATTTAGAGTTTATGATAGCAGTGGGTGTGACTGAAATGGCTGAAGCCACTAATTTGGGTTGGTGTTCAGAGTATACACTTGTTATGCTATTTATGGGTCAGTTTTCAGTTTTACGGTCACACTCATACACTTAGTAAAGGCTTTTAAAAATATTTTGGTCATTAATGCATTGCACTTGTAATGCCATACAAAATTCTTTTAAGTGTATATACACCAATCAAGGCAGCAGCAAACTAGTTTGTGTTGGCGTGCATTCCCTATACAAATAAAAATACCACACCGTTGCTTCGATCGCTGTGACATTTTACATACTTTTATAAACTTGCAGAGGTTTATAAACTACAAAACTACCAAGAAGTTACTTGAGGCTACATTTTTAGCAGGCCATCAACTGTGCACTTGGTTTTAGCGTGTGTCTGTGTGGCTTTTATATCTTGACAATGTGATTCATCGGTATGTTTTGGACGTCACCAGTGATAAACCAATCAGTGGGTCGCTTGCTGTTCACGTTAAGAACCAGGTGCACTCTGACCTTGGGGGATTGCTATTTCAATGGTGTGACCGAAAAAACAAGAAACATCATCACAAGTTTGGCCAAAGTGGCTTGTTTTATAATTCAGGTTTGAATCCCAATCTGGGGTGAGTTTCCATCCTCTCCCTGTGTTTGTTTTTTTGTTTTTTTTCCGTGTTCTCTGGTTTCCTCCCATAGTGCAAAACCATGGATTTAAGGTAAATTGGATGCTCTGAATTGCCCCTATATATGTACCGTGTATATGTGTGTTCTCCCCTGGGTATGGGACCCCCCCCCCCCCCCCCCCCCCCCCTATAAAACTTTGTTGTATCCCTTTTTTTATTCCACTCAACCCCATTTATTTTTTTTTTTTTTGGGTTTGTGTTTTTTTTTTTCTTTTTCTTCCTTTTTCCTTTTTTATTTTTTTATTTTTTTTTTTTTTTTTTTCTTTTTTTTTTATTTATTTTTTTTTTTTTCCCCTTTTTTTTTTTTTTTTTTTTTTTTTTTTTTTTTTTTTTTTTTTTTTTTTTTTTTAGCTGGCCTGTCCAGTTTATTTTTCCGTGGCACACCTCTACATGGTTTCAGAATATAATACATTTACTTTTTTTCTATTAATAGAGCTATGATATCTCTGGTGATGTCTGTGTGGTAGGTTATCAGTGTTGCCCATTGTCTAGTACGCTTATGCGATCACTGGACACCAAATATATTTTTATATATATATATATTAAAAAAAAATCAATTGCCAAGTCATCATAACCAAAAATATCTATTTTCTCATTTTCCTTCTTTGTCCACTTTTATTATTTATTTCCTCTCTGACTATTTCAGTTCAGCCAGACATAAAGTAAACTGGAGTCCTTGTACCGGCTGCAGAGTCCTCCTGATCCCAGACATTATCAAATTACTCTCAGTTCTTACTCATAGTGTTCCGTAGCACAGAGTCCCGCTGAAAACATTTTCATCTGTTCTGAAGTCCCCAGGAATGAAACATAGCCCTGTCATCTCTGATTACCAGAACCTCAAAGCAGGATGGAAAGCTTTGTGTTTTGTCTGGAAGACTGATGAAGGTCAGGACTGCTTTTGCGCCGTGGTAAGGAAGCCCTGTATCTGGTCGGTTGGTTCCCCCTGATGAAGCTTGACTAACCTTTCCTACGTGCTTATCTCATCCCAAATATTTTGTAGGACATCTTCACTCCAGTTGGACGTCCATATGGACTGCCTTACCTTTTGAGAAGTAGTTTGTCAATTATGGCATATTTCACACTGACGATGATGGTAATTGTGTTCCCGAAGGTAGAATGGCTTTAATTAGTATTTGGTTACAGAGTATTGGGGGGGGGGGGGGTTGGGTGCAGTGAGACTCTTAAGCATTGTTGCAACATGATGTAAATTCAAAGTGAATCATAAGGATCATACAATAAAGTAAAGTATAAAGCATTAAAGCTTTGTTTTGTTTTTTAGGTATTTATTTGATCATCAGTACTGCTGCTGTTTAATAGCTGTACACTGTTTATTAAAACTGTACACATTGCTGATTTAATAACTGATTACACTGAAAAGAACTTTAGAACCGGAAATGATATCAGTCTGACTCATTGCTCTGTGATTACTACATATAGAAACTGCCCAAACCGTCAAGACTGCCCTCTAGAACCAAACAAGACCTGGTACATTCCTGCTTTGTCTTCGTCTTCCTCCTGGGCGCAGCCTTTGGCAGCGTTTGTAGGTTTTACATAACTTCGCTGGCCTCCGACACCGTGTTTTACTAAAACGTTTACCTCCGCTGCATGTGACCTGGCTGTCACATGCAGGCAATGTTCTGCCCTCCCTCCTCCCCACCCTCCTCCTCCTCCACTCCCTTCCATAGACGCTTGAGTTACAGGAAAAGAAAACAAAGACACGGCAACTTACTGTTGGTTAAGGTTAACAATGGATTGATTCAGGCGTTCGTCATAATACCCCGTAATTAAACATTTGAAGAGGATTTATTGCTGCTCAGAAGATGAATGTATGACATGAACTAGCAGTTAGTGCTTGTATTTTTTTATTTATTTTTTTAGGACACACACACTTTATATATATATATATATATATATATATATATATAGTGTGTGTGTATAGAGAGAGGGAAAGCCAGTTACTCTGTCTAGACTACCACAGAGCGAGTATTAATTGGATGAGGACTGTCAATACTAATACAAATGTTGGTGTGTTAATGCAACAGGATCACAAAGTACAGTACTCTTATGTCAGCAGTAAAACTACAAGTACACTGTCCCAAAATAGAAAATAGATCATAAAAATAAGCAGTAAGGTGAGCTGACTCAGCAGTAAGCATTAGATGGGATAAGGCCAGCGCTAACCAAGCGTTTCTCTATATCTGTATGGTGTCTTTGTGGAGAAGAGCAAATAGGACAATTCTGCTTACCTCAGATGCTTACATAATATCACTGTAGCACTAGTAATAATCCACCACCTAAACAGTACAATTACTCTGATTTTGTGTTTGTATGACGTGCTGGTAGAAGTGGGTCGGACACAGCAGTACTGCTGGACTTTATAACCACTGACCACTAACTTTGCATCAAATTTGACACATCTTGCCTTATTGTAAAACTTATTTATACAATACTTATTATATTGAGTATAAAAGGATTTCTGAATAAAATATCTAATGAGCATGTATTTGTTGCTCTACACCAGCATTATGTAATAGTTAAGATGTCTTTTGCTCTTTCACATAAAGGCAGAGGTGACATGCCGGTTAATCAGTGCTAGGTTGATCGAGAGAAGGTGAAGGTCGGCTGTCTCCTGAAACCTGATACTTTAATGCTGCGGTCCCCAAACGGAATTCCAAAGCCTGATTGTTCCAGGGTTCATGGTTTATGTCACGATTTCTGAGAAAGAAATGAGTTTCAAGGTTACAATGTTGAAATAATGATTGATTTTATGGTTTGCAAACAGTTTTAACATGCCTTTGCAGACTCCAACAAAAGCGAAGGGTCTCAGAGTTCAAGGTGTGTGTTTGTGTGTGTGTGCGTTCAATAGCACATCAGAAATGTGGTTTCAGGGTAATATTCTTCAAGTGATTGATTTTTAATGTTTCTAAGCAGATATGTCATCAGCATCTCATTATCTTGACCACTTAATCCCATAATCAGGTCCATGCTCATCCAGGGGAAACCATAAAGTCTAAAATAAAAATAAATAATAATAATAACTTCCTCCTTTTAAAATGTCTGCGTGCAGTAATATTAATGATTCAATATTTTCCCATTTTCAGGTTTTCTGTAGAAGAATTTGAGCAATGCAAACATTCCTATGTCATTAATGTAACAGGGATCACATTTATGCAACATTTTTTAGAATCCCACTGTAAAATAGTAGGTAGTGCTCACAGGATATACTCAGGACTGGGTGCCAATCCAGCACTGGGTGCACACTCGCACTATGTAGGGTCAATTTAGACGCATTTAGAGCATCCGATTTAAGTTGAATTCATGTTTTTGGGCTGTAGGAGGAAACCGGAGAACCCAGAGAAAACCCACACAGGCATGGGGAGAACATGGAAACTCCACCCATTTCGGGACTTGAATCCTCAGCGTCTGTTCAGTAGCTAATTACTATCTTTACGGTTGTGTGAGTTCAAATGTTAGTTATTTTTATTATTTAAATCCTGATGCAGAGGTGGCTGGGGCAAGGGAGGTCTGGGTCTCCCTACTTCGGTTGCTGCCCCCGTGACCCGAACCCCGGACAAGCGCAAGATAAGGGATGGATGGATAAATTCTGATGCATTCAAACATCGATCGCTGGAGCAATGAGGGTCAAGGTGCCTTGCTCAAGGGTTCACATTGATAACACATTAACAACCTTCAGACAACAATCATGTCCTGCACATATTTACATACCTGACAGTATATATGCAAAAATATTTTACTACCATTGTGTATTTTTCATGTTGACATGATGCGCACGTGTGAGTCTGGTAACTGATATCAGTAAATGTTCTGTACATGTGGACCTCTAAAGTAAGAAGGAAACTTTTTAGAAAAGGTCAGTGTTCTAATATCAGGAAGCTGACATTTGGCCGTTATTATTGTGATTATGTTTCCTTCTCTAGGAAGTCAAGCAGACTAAAAACTTTCAAATATCATATCTGACCATGCAACATGCCCCAGGCTGCATGCCATTTATCTCATGTGAAAGATGTAAAATGTATTTACCTGTAAAAATAGTTTAGAACTTTTATTTTATTTTTAATTACCTGGATTTTTATTAAAGTCGTCTTAATGGTGAAGCTGTATCGCTATGAATTCACAGTTCCGCTTTTTAAGGAAAAGACATACTGCATTCTCAGTTAATCCTGGCTGAAGTGAAATAGTTTACAGACTGTAAACGGCACACTGCAAAAAATGAAATGTAAACAAGTCAGAAAATCTTAAAGCATAATAAATCTTGTTTCAATAGGAAGTGACGAATAGATTTTTTTCTTTATGCAACATAAATCTATTTTTTTTTAAAACTTTTTTTTAATTATTATTTCAAGAAAACTTACAGGATAAATTTAATGATATAAAAATGTAAAGAGAATGTTTGTGATTGTTTTTATTTTTTTGTAGTTCATTGCACTTGATGATTTTATTTTGTTTTATTGGTATATTTTATCTTTCATCATTTCTCAGAAACTTAACATGTTTCTACAATCCTTTATGTTCATCATTCAGTTTTCTCCATTTAGTTTGCAAGGTAACGTTCTTTGAAACATCAAAGGCTTCCTGGATTTTTTTTTTTCTCCCCTTTTTAATATAATGAAACCCTGGTAAGATTTGATAAAACATTTATTTTGACAAACGTTCTATTTCCAGCACAGCAAAAAATCTGTTAAAGTAAAAAAAATAAACACCAAAAAAAAAAAAAAAGAACATGAATCAAGCCAAGATAAGATATGATGTACCTTTTATTTGTCTCACAATGGGGAAATTCCCATTTTCAGTAGCAAGTTACAGTAGATGGTAAAAGAGATTAAGTTTTTTCAAAAAGTATTTTTTTTTATTGATTTGTAATAGAAATAGAGATCTATATAAAGTAATCTACCAATATAGTAAGTAAATATATCATGGTAAGACGTCTAAAAATAGATTTTTTTTTGATTCTGCACATGTTCAGACATCCAGCAGTGTATTCCTTCAAAGTTTAGCATTATTTATTAGAACATGATTTTGTAGTTCAACATTATCTGCTGGTTGAACTGTGCTTGTGGTTTTCATGACCCTTGGCACATGATTTTATGCAGGTGTTCTGATCACTGCCATATACCCAACACTAAGTGAGTAATAATAAAAACTGACCATCAAGCCTCTGGTCTATAATCAGGAACTAAACCATCAACAAGAATTGCCAAAGTCTCAGGACAGACTTCCAATCTGCTGCATTTTGGAATGAAGTACTTGACGATATACTAACGTATTAATTTCTGAATAGAACATTTATTTTGTGTATTGCCTTTGTCCATTCATCCATTATCTTCCGCTTTATCCTCTATTAGGGTCGTGGGGGGGTTCCCCATGCCCATCCAGGGGAGAACGTTTTGGGCGCTGGGCAGATAGACCCAGGACAGGGTGCCAATCAATCGCTGGACACACACATACACACTCTATATGGGGCAATTTGGAGAACTCAACTGACTTGACCCATGTTTTTGGACTGTGGGAGGAAACCGGAGAACCCGGAGGAAACCCACGCAGACACTGGGAGAACATGGAAACTCGACCCAGATGGGGATTCGAACCGGGAATCCCTAGCGCTGAGAGGCGAACGTGCTAACCACTAAGCCACCGTGCCGCCCTGTGTTGCCTTTGTGATTTATTTATTCATTTTTAAATTGTTTCAAGTTCGTATCATGATGAACCTCAAATTATTGTTCTGCACCTCGTGACTATGTGCATAACACACATGGCACGTGATGATTTCAATCTGGAGCTTCAAACTACTTCCCTATATCTCTTTGTTTAGTGTCTATTACTGTGAATGTTTAACAGTGCCCCCCCCACCCCAACCACCATCACCAAAGTTTCTGATGTACACAGATAAGGTTGGTTGAATCATTAACCAGGTGTGTGAGTGTCGGGGGAGGGGGTGGGGGGGCAAAAAAGGAGGAGCAAACCAGAGAGAACCAATGTAATTGAACTAAGGAGAGTGTTGTGAGAAGAGAATTAGGTCAGCAGTTGCATGTGAGGGGTATTTATGTCACCTGCCTGGAAAACTGAATGTCTGCCAGGCGTCCAGTGACACACACACACACACACACACACACACACCTCGCTCCACTGTAGTGGTAGTGGCAGGTTAATCATTCTACACTACTAATCTACTCGTATCTGTGTCTGACAAAAAACCTGCTGCGAAATGTGTTCTATAAAGAAAGGAGTTTAATGTTCTTTATTAATGCTATTTATTACAATTAAATTACTATTTATATAAAGCTAGCCACATTGTGATGACTGTGTAAAAGTTCATTTATATGCGCTCGGTCATAGTGTGTCGTTGAAATAGCAGCCTGCCGAAGTCCGAGCACACCTGGCTCTTAAAGGAAATGGCAAGTGATTAATGGATGGGTGTTGGGTTTCACGAACAATAAACCAGTCACAATAGCTAGGACTAACAGACGCGCCCTAAATCAAGCTGCGAGGTGTGCAGTTGAAGGATTGGTAAAGATCGCTATAATAGTCAATTGTCAATCAACACTTCTTGGTGGTTGTAACGAGTGAATGAACTTTCGCAGGGTCCTAAAGAGTAAGTCAAATGTCATGGTAATCAAAGCAACAGTCTGGACAACTTTCGTTAGAATCCCGATTCAGTTTATGCAGTTGATGGTTAAGTGGCTCTGGTTTCCTTCCACGGTCACTGTTTTAATTTGCCCCTACTGTATATAATGGAGTATGTGCCAAGAGATATATTGGTGCCCTGTCCTCTGCCCACCCCCCAAAACCCTATCGTATGATCAAGTGTTCTTTTTATTAAATAGTGAAACAGTGGGTTAGAAGTTCTTAAAAATGAATTGTAGAATAAAACAAAATAATAAAANCAGTTGATGGTTAAGTGGCTCTGGTTTCCTTCCACGGTCACTGTTTTAATTTGCCCCTACTGTATATAATGGAGTATGTGCCAAGAGATATATTGGTGCCCTGTCCTCTGCCCACCCCCCAAAACCCTATCGTATGATCAAGTGTTCTTTTTATTAAATAGTGAAACAGTGGGTTAGAAGTTCTTAAAAATGAATTGTAGAATAAAACAAAATAATAAAATGAAGAAATTCCTTGATTGAGTCAGTTAATTATATACATTTTCTTTTCTAATCGAAGACATCAAACATGTTCCATGTCTCCCTCTGTAAACCCAACAACAGGGGATGTAGGTCAGAGTGTGAATCAGTGCCTTTGAAGAAAGGAGGAAGAAAATCAGATGGCTGAGGAGACGATGATGAATAAATAAATGAAAACCTCCTTTGTTTGCCATTCTGCAGAACGGCACAAACGCACTGATGCATGCTGCGACTCTTATTTGCGCCGTCTTTGTATTCATGTCATAGCATTTTAATATTTGTAAACCCCGTATTTCGAGTCCATAATTTATTTAAATGCCGTAACACCATCTTTGCACTAAAGTGTAATGTTTTGGCCTTCAGGACAGGGGTTGCTGTGCTGTCCACCAGAAACCTTACTCAGCTTATTGTCTGCCCACTGTGGCGCCATTCAAATATTTTAATGCCATTTTCTGCAGTGACTGTCCATGTAACTTTCAATTATTACTTAATCTACAGACAATTACGTACCTGCGTTTCTTTTAAGCTGTGCGTTTGTACTCTGAAGGCCTCTGCAGAGGCAAACTGCTCACATTAAAAGCAGATTTCGTTACTCGTACCCAGAATTTTGCCAAAAGCAGCGAATCAGGACAGTGAGTGTATTAAGAGTCAAAGGAAAAGATGAAAAGGATCTGTTTTACTAAAATCCATCAGATTGTTTTTGCATGTACATGGCTTTAGTGGTACACAGAACATACAGGACGTACCAGGCAGAATCTGGACACCTTCTTTTTACTCCAATTATTGTCCTTGTTACCATGACGAGATGGACTTTGTAATTTTACCATTATAGATTGTAGTCCATCTGTTTGTGTCTTTAAATAGAATCTATTAATTACAATCATTTTATTCACAAACCATGATTATTTAATGATTTATTCTGTAATAAGTCATACAGACCTTAACCTCAAAGTTCTGGATGTCTGTTAAGACTGAATGTTAAACCTCTCGGTGGAGCTCCAGGGCTGGACTTCAGAATCCCTGACCACCACGTTTCGTGACCTTACATGGAGAACCTGTCGTTACTTCATTCAAGCCTCAGCCGTCATAACATACAGGCAGTGGTAGGAATCCATGTTGTATTTGAAGCTTGATAGAAAAATTTTGGATTCTAAGTAATGTATGATTTAACATGACCAAAGTTCTCCTGATTTCACTGGAGAACAATTTAAACCACAAACTATATTACAACATGGCTAGATGACCTGTTAGTGGGTTAGTTTTTAAGGACCTTTAGGTTTGTTTTTATGTAATTCACCCTTGAGTAACTTTGCTGATTAAAGTGATGTGGTTGTTTATTACTCCAGATAGATGGGAATCTTTGTTGTTGCATAACTTAAAGTAAAAATAGAGTTTATCTAATCTGTTTACAAGAGTCTCTTTCTCCTTGTTTCACCACTGTCGGTTAGATATAGGGATAGGGTGTTGTGAGTGTTTCATCTTATTATTCTTCATCCATCCATTATCTTCCGCTTTATCCTCTTTTAGGGTCGTGGTGGGGTTCCCCATGCCCATCCAGGGGAGAACGTTTTGGGCGCACCAGGACAGGGTGCCAATCTATCGCTGGGCACACACTCACTCACACAGACACGCATACATGCACACTCTATATGGGGCAATTTGGAGAACTCAATTGACTTGATCCATGATTTTGGACTGTGGGAGGAAACCGGAGGAAACCCACGCAGACACACGGGAGAACATGGAAACTCCACCCAGATGGGGATTCGAACTGGGAATCCCTAGTGCTGAGAGGCGGACGTGCCAACCACTAAGCCACCGTGCCATCTTCATCACATTATCTTCTGTTTAATTCTCTACTGCGTATGCAGGGGGTTCCCAATTTCCATCCAGGGGAGAATGGTTTAGGCGCTGGGCAGAAACACCCAGGACAGGTTGCCAATCTATCACACTCACTCACACATGCACACACTATATGGGGCAACTGAGAGTAGTTCACTGTGAATCCTTGCTTTTGGACTGTGAAAGGAAACGGAAGATCCCGAAGAAAACCCACAGGGGTTCTCCGGTTGACTTCCACAATCCAAAAACATGGATTCAAGGTGAAGTGCCCTAAATTGCCCTATATAGTGTGTTGGTATGTAATTATGAGTGATTAAGCACCCTGTGCTGGGTGTATATGACCAGCACCTGAAACATTCTCCCCTGGATGGGTATTGGGGCAGCACCCCCCCCCCCATGACCCCAGTATAGGATTAAGATAATTGATGGACGGATCTTT
Organism: Corydoras maculifer; assembly: GCA_019802435.1. NCBI lineage: Eukaryota > Metazoa > Chordata > Actinopteri > Siluriformes > Callichthyidae > Corydoras > Corydoras maculifer. The sequence goes on from JAFMOD010000325.1 coordinate 228,994, forward strand.
CATCTGCAGGTTAATGTCGGGTAACATGTTACACCTGTTGCAGAACCTCATTTAAATTTAGTCCTCGATGTCTATTTTGAGATCGTAATAGATTAAACATACGATGCTCACCCCTTGAGAACCCACTGTACATGTTTATATGGGTTTAAGACAGAGACACTGAGTATAAGGCTTTAGGCTCATAAATAGAAGCCTGTCTTTATCCCAGGCTCGGACATGGCCAGCTAATGGTGGGGGCCCACAAAACCCAAGCACTGGCCTTCCGTCCTGTCTGCCGGAAAACATCCACTCTAACTTCCCTTCCTTCGCCTTCTGCCCTTCCCTATACCCCTCTTTTCATTACCACACATGCTGCCTTTACGTCCATGGCCTTAAAAGGAGTTTTTAGTCTTTGACGTCTATTGCGTGTCGCTCCAGCTAAGTCAACATTGTGACGAGGAACGAGTGAGCACTTGGATCGCGATGCCGCAAGTAACCCTTGTTATGGCAAAAAGGTAGGAGAAAGACGGGACACGTGGCTTTGATCAAAGCTGCATACAGATTCATGGAAAAGGCAGCCGAGTTCCTCAGAAGTGAGGGGCAGTTAAGGGAAAGGAGGCGGAACCAGCTCGTATGTAAGTGGGAGAACGGAACGGAAATAGGAGGGTTTCCTTACGACCAGAATGGTCCTGTTTCACACACGGCTCCACCCTCCGCCGCTCTGGCTGGATAACGATTGGATCGCGCTTTCGTCACCATGGTGAATGGGTTCGCTCTAGGTTCTTTGGGTGAAGCCTTTTTTTTTTTTTGTGGGAAGGAGGGAGGGGAGGAAAATGGGATGGAGGTGACCTACATTTTGCAGTAGTCCCTGATATGACTATCCAGCCCTCAGGCTACATATTTACATGCTGCCTACGCCAACGTTTTAATTAAAGAATTGTTTGTGCTGTCGATTAAGATGTGCTGATTAGCTGATTAGATTTTATAAAACTCTAGTGACTCTAACATTTAACAGAGTCTAAGCTTTCAGTACCACTTTTTTTTTTTTTTTTTTTCCCCCAACACATGTTGCTATGTTAGAGGGGTCATTGCATCCGGAATGCTTTCCAAGTGAGCTAACCGCCGTTTGGCATTTATGGACTGTGTCTGGGTGTCTATGTATGAATGCAGTGTGGTTGGTAACTCCAATAGACCCACAAATATGTCCAGGGGGTGAGTCAGTGGTCATATAAGGCAATGTTCGAGGTTTGTATAATAAGTATGAGCAATAATGTAAAATACTAAACTCCGGCTGACCGTTGATTTGAAGGTTATTCCTGCACCTGCCCGAGTTTCCGCTGATGACATATGCAGCCTTTATTAGCTGAAAGAGCAGTAACATGGCATGATGGCCATTGATCAGCTGCTGTAAATTTAATGTCCATTTATTGCAGTCTGTTTAATAAATCCCATTCCTGAGTTTGTGTATTCCTGTCCCCGGACTCCAGTTTCCCACCTCGTCACGGTCATCTTAATGCAAGTTTTAATTCAGCTTAATTCTATACTAGAATTAGTTAGTTAGTAAGGGTTCTCCATGCTCACCCGGACGAGAATTCGCACAGACACACACGCTAGGGGTGATTTTAGAGCAACTAATTTACCTTAAATCCATGCATTTGGACTGTGGGAGGAAACCAGAGAACCCGGAGAAATGGGGAGAACATGCAAAATCTGTCATCCTATCAGCTTCTCGTCGCGATCTCACATTTTGGTTCTTTAACCTTTTTTATTTTTTTATTTTCATTGTATTATACTCCCTCATTGTCCTTGTTACCCTCTCTCATAATTTCTGACCCAGTTTCTGTAAAGAGTCGGGGTTGCATAATTGAACGATTTGATTTTTGACTACTGCTCCACTTTCTGTGCCAATGTGCACTCTCAGTATGTAGCAGTAATGCATTACAGGACATTTTTAGTACAATATTTTGCATAATATTCATAAAAATCAATCCGCTTAAAACATCTTTGCTTACATTGTCATTTAGTGGACACTTCTATCCAAAGTTACAAATGAGACAGCTACAGTGCAGTATAACCAAACATTATCATTACTCAATTTGGCTTTGAAGACTAATCCTATCTTTTCTTTTTTCTTTCTTTTCAAAAATATATATTTATATATATATCAAGTGCACCTGAAGGAGCACATCTCTTTTGATTTGTTTCTTGAAGATGCTGAATGTCTCAGCATTATGGACAGAGTTGGGAAATTGTTCTACCATTTAGCAGCGGTGAACGATATGGAACGAGAATTAGAACCACTGTGAGGTTCAATCACCAGACGACGTTAATCACTAGCGAGCAGCAAACGAGACGAGCTGTAACTTTTAAGAAATTATGCTTATCCAGAGATTGATTGTCCTGTAGGTCACAGTTAGTGTCTTATACCAAATGTGAGCAGCTACAGGGAGCCAATGGAGAGGGAGAGAGATATGAGTTAACTTGGGCTGATTTAACTTAAGTTGCGCTGCAGAGTTTCTCATTTATTTAATTTTCTTGCTTTTTTTTCCCCCATTTCTTTACATTTATCTTGTTGATTACTTGTACATTGCTGTTTTAATCTCTGCTTGTTAATTGTGCTGCTGTATTTTTTAAAAAATATTTCTTAAATAATTATTCGAAAAATATTTATTCTGAATAGGCATTTTAGTCAGCATTGGGCTGCAAAAGTGTGAAGTTGCAAAATAACATCTCATTTAGAGTCTTACAGAGGTCAATAGCATTCTGCCAGAGCTAATAACTTTAATTAAGAAATGAATCAATAAACCACAAAATTATAATTCGTTTATGGGAAGTTAGTGGATTGGTCTGTGTATAGAAAAGATCAATGTCATAATTGCTATAATAACAAACACTTGCTACATTATATGTTAGTAAATATCATGCTTTTTGATTTTGTACTCATTTTTTTATCTTAAAAGAGACAGACATGTACGACCCATGCAGCATACTCATTACCATGGCAACCACCATTCATTTGCTTGTTTAAATTTGTTATGAAGTTTGGAGGAAAGATGGTGAAATGTGAATATAACAAATATAAATTTGAAATGTTTTTTTGTTCATTGAAGTTTCTTAGTTTCATAATAAAATTGCTTTAAAATTCTCTTTGTATGCGTTTGTATGTTTAAATGTGTTTTTTATTTTTATTTTAATTTTTTTTATTACATTTGTTTGGTTTGTATTCTATTAAAGTGGTCTCGGCTTAATGACCATGAGAACATGTGGGTCCAGGGATGAGACATGTTGAAAACCTGCTCCAAAATGTACAAGGATGCAGAATTAATTGTACATAATCAAAGCTGTGTTTTTCCTGTGTCGCTTAGTTTTCTTGTGTTGACCTGCTCCACTAATCTGTAGCCACTGGCCTGACGGGGGCAAGTTGGGTAACGCCAACGAGGTCCGTCATCCCTGTCTGCGCTCTAAACTTTGTATTACAGAAGCCTCTTTTATGATGTCAGATTCTCTCTCACTCTTCTACTCACCCTTGTTCCACCCATTCCTCTTGCCCTCCCCTGCATGATGACCTACTTTTCTCCTGACCTGTTTATGCAAGCTCCTGTGCACTGCAATTATATCCAAGCAGAACTAGGCAAGGTGATGAGTAAGACATTGAGGAAGTGCTGCCACTGCTGGTTTATTCATCCTTAATCATCCATCTAGGTTAAATCACCTTGTTGTTGCCGCACCCCACCCAGATATTTTTTTTTATTAACTTCTATTACTTTAAAAAAAAAAAATTTTTGTTGCAAATCTATACCTCCAGATACATTAGATAAATAATTATAGGGAGGTGCATATGTCTGTTTAGGGTTTTAACAAGTTGAATATATATGTATTTTTTTTTCTCTTTGCATCTTGACCATTTTCTGTAATTTAGACTCTTGTCATCACAATGTGTTTCTTTGGGCTTGTGGTTCAATGTGTGTTTCTGTATGTTCCTTACTTGTGGGTTGAGTGTATGTTTGTATTTACTTTCAGAGTTGGCTTTTTCTGGGGGCTCTGGTTTTCTTCCACAGTTCTAAGACATGTACATCAGGTGAGCTGGAGAACATGTGCACATTTTATTTATGTATTTACAGTGTCACCTCACAACTATTCTGGATTTCTTTTCTTGGAAAGGCTGTACTTTGAAGTGCCTGTTCTCCTCCTGTCTGTAGGTTTCCTTTCAGTTGCATTAAACATTTATAAATTTGGCCTGTGATGAACTGTTGACATGTTCTGTTAGTGTGCGTGTACTTCTTCGTGCCATTTTTCTATTTTTGTTCGCATGAACATTCTCTCTGTGTATTCAATTTTGCATGGATACATTCTAGGGTGTGTCTGTTGCCTGAAGCACCACAATAACTAGGCTGTGTAACTAGGTCAGTGTTACATCAAGGCAGTGAGCATGCATAAATAGGTCTGAGACCAAAAGTGTGTCAGTGTGTCAGTGAAGTCGATCTCAGAGATCCTTACTTAGGGGCATTATCGATGTTGTGGATTAGCAACATTCCTGCATTTACGTAATTTACCATATAGCCTTATTCGTAATGACTTTAAAGAGATGATTACATCATATAATCCAGGCAGCAGATTACTGAAGGCACTGTCGGTTTTAACTTAGAATTGCTGGGTCAGGCTTTTTTCCTTAGGATACCATAAGCATTCCAGTTTCAGATGTATTCCTAGCTATAGTGTTGTGTTACGAGGGCATTACTGGATATTGTTTGTATATAAAAAAGGCAGGAAATCCGATCAAGTAAAGAGATGTGCTTGTAACATTTCTGTGTGCTTGTATCAGGCTTCTGTTGCCAAAAAAGCCATTTTTAGTTTAAAGCATTCCCTGAATTTTCCTAATGACTTTCACACTAGAGCTAAGAACTGGGGTCGTGCCCAAAACCTTTTCACTATTGGGATGCGTTCTCCAAACTTTTGTGAGCATGCAGCTGGAACAGACTGGGAACTAGAACGGGGAACCAAACTCAAAATTCGGATGTCCAAATGTCCGTTATTTATATACAAGTGAAAAGTCTGTGTGTTCTCCATAGAAATCCACACATTGCTTCGATTACCACGGTATTTGACATACTAACTTTTTGGGACCCTTCAGAGGTTTATATACTCTTTACACCTAAAAGCAGCCCAACGGGGTTTTACTTTAGCGATCTTTAGTGAGCCGTCAACTGTACCCATGCAGCTTGATTTGGGGCATGTTACTGTGTCTTTGCTATCATGACAACATTTATTTATGGTTGTGTTTTGGGCTTCATGTGCAATAAACCAATCAGCATCTCCGTTTTCATTACTGCTACACACCCCTGGATCACTTTGAGAGTCACTTTAAGGCCGCTATCATACAGTTCATTATGATGGTTCTTCTGTAAACGATGTGATTTCAGATAAAATGGGAAATGGTTATTAAAGTGCATATTTTAAAAATGAAGAAACTGGCACAATTTTCCAAAAAAAGCAACAACTTGTTTTTATTTTTCAAATTCATCCATAGCCTTTCAGGAATATTAGTGTTATCACATCATGAATTCATTTTAAAACCGGCATGGCAGTACCACTGCCTGTACTGTAACACAATTCTTGCTGATTTCAGAAACGATCAGCAAAAGAAAAGGGAAAAAAAAAAAACCACAAAAATCACTGATTTAATACACCTTTACAGAATGGCTGGACAGGGGGTGGGGGGAGGGGGCAGCAGGAGTCAAAAAACATGAAAATGGAACAATTTTCCCAAAAAACCACACAGTTCAGAAGAGTACAGACGACACTGCTGGTAGGGATTGGTGAAACTTTACATTTTTACACAAGCGTCAGACATGACCTCGAATTCACTTAGAAATTATAAACAAATAGAATGGCAATATTTTTTTTTTTTACTGTAATTTAGGCACATTAAAAAAATAATAAATAAATAAATACATTTTATCTGTAAATGTTCTTTCCCCTAAAAAGACGATTATTGTTGGTTAACACCTTTGGAGGGTTGTGGCCTGTATTGTGGAGATTGTGTAACAATACAATATACACTCACTGTAGACTTTATTAGACACACCTCCATGAGTCTACTTACATTGCTCATGTTCTCAGTTCCACTTACCATAGAGATGGACTTTGTAGTTCTACAATTACAGACTGTAGTCCATCACTTTGTTCCCTAATAAGCAGGGCTGATATAAAGCAGGTATCACTTAAACAGTGGATGATTCTCAGCACTGTTGTGACACTGACATGGTGGTGATGTGTAAGTGTTTGTTGCAATGTTACGATTAGATCAGATGCAGAGTTTCTAATCAGCTCTGTGTCACTGATGCCTGAACATTTTCGTTTAATGGACTATTCTTAGTCTAGCAGCTTCCTGGATGTAGTATCTGATCAACAAGGATTAGAGATTAAGACAAACTGCAGATGAACGTACGTCTTAGTTTTTTTTTATATTTAGAAGGTGAAGGAGTTTGGGTACATGTGCACAGTGAGGGATCCACTGCAGTGCTGTTAATCATCCACCACCCAAATGATGCCTGCTTTTTGCTTTAGGTTAAGGAACCAGATTTGCAAACTAAAGGATCTAGATTTGATTTCCAGACTCACTAAATACTATGAATGAAGTGCCCTTGGGCAAAGCACCCAACCCCAATTTCTGCCCCAGGAGCTATATACAGGGACAGTGTGTTACTTCACCAGTGTGTGTGTGTGTGTATTTTACTCCACAGATAGGTAAAATCTGAAAGGCCGATTCGTATGTAGGCAAAATAGATCACTTTATTTTTCTGTATTAGTTAAAATGGGACCATGTATGTTCACAGCTGGAAGTGGAACTGGAAATAAAAAATGAGAGTGGAAATAAGGAGGTGAACCTAATACCAGTAAATATAATCCAACTGATCGATTTTAATAGAGTGGTTAAACAATAACAGTAAACAAATGCTTATTTTAACACGTGCCATCATTTTACAGGTTCAGACCTGTTACATTTAATGCAATTTTTTTTATTCAAATTAAACACTTGAATGTTATTAAAAAATAAAAAAAACCCTATGTAGCTCAACTTTATGTAGTCAGACCATTTAGATTTCTGTTTTAAGTTAAGTTGCCAAACCCCAGTGACAATAAAAAGTACATTGTGTTGTTTCAGACAGTAAAGACAATGATAATATACAGAAATTCCACTGACAAACGCTGAATCATCCAAATGCTTTCTGTCCTTTTACAGTCTTTTTTTTTTTTTTTTTTTTTTTCAAAATCATTTTGATTTTTTTTTTTTCACAAAATATATGTATTCATATATAATAACAATAATTTTACAGTTCTGTACAAACCTAGTGCTTCAACATAACATTGTGGTGGTTGGTGTTGAATATGCCTTTTCAAATATGATAAGGAGGGCTGGAACAAATTCAGGGAAAAGGTATGACACTTAAAGCCATCGTCTTTCTTTGGTAAAGGGAGTGATCCCAGGATGCTCAGATGTTTGGTATGTTTTGTGGTGGACAGTCATCCACTGATTTGGTGTGAAAATGGACACACATCTTTCAGGGCACTTAACAATATATATTATGTACAGAAATCAGTAGGTTCTAATTTCTAATTTTTCTTGATATTGCCTTATTAAACGTCAAATTGATCATCTTTAATGAACTGAGGACAGAAAAGCTGTGCTCTGGTCATCTTTCTGTCTCAGTTGTCAAGTGCTTTATAAGTTATGGGACCTCATATAGAAACAGAACATTCTTTACAAAATAATACAGTGTACCCAGAGGTTCTGTCCTGTGTTTGGGACTGGATATGTCCAAGATCAGGCCTCAAAGCGCATAGACAGGATAATAAGGATAAAGAATGATGTCCATGTTCCTGAAACAGATGAGGCGGCGTAGTCTTAGAAAAGATATACCTCCGTATACTGGGTCCTAGTGTCCCGCAGTCTCAAAATGCCACTTCTACTACTGAACATGTCAATGTCTCCCTTCCGTAAGTCAGTTTTTCTTGTTGTAGCCCGCACGCAGAAGTCTGTAGCTGGCTTATCTTTTAATTGCCTAACCAACCTGAAGCTGGCTGGACTGAGGCAAGGCCAAATACGGATGCTGAGGTAATGCAGGCTGCCCACAAGCAGGGGGTGTAGACGGTGGTTCTTGAGTTGCTGCTACAGGGTTACTTAGTGCTCTGTGTTTAAGGCGTAGTTTGTGTGGTAGTGCAGTGGCTTTAACCTCGGACTGGCTGTCCGTGCTTTGGCTTTTATCGGAGGAACTCATTCCTCCAGCCAGAGAACACTGCTGGTGGTAACAGCCTGTGTCTGAACACGATGAAGACGGGCCCTCGTCATCGGTGGATGCATCTTTGTCAGAGCTGCGAGGGTCACTCTCACTTGATGTGTCCTTTCCTGAGTGACCTTTATAGAAGCCGTCTTTTCTGGGGCCACCTTCGTAGGTCAGCACTGGTGGGTCTTCGTCCTGTGGACTGTCAAATGATATGTGGAACTGTTCTCCGTCCCTTTCTTGTCTGCACAGATCTGGTGCCATAGCATCAGCCTTCTGAACATCAAACACCAGCTGTTCATAATGTGCCCTGTATGGTTGTCTCATTTCGTCGTCTGGATACTCGTACGGTGGAGAGTCCAGGGTTTTACTCTGAAGCTGTTTAGTTACCTCCGTTAAACTTTCTGTACTTCCATTAGAACCCTCCGCAGGTTCGTCCTGGATATGCGACAGTTTCTGTTGTGTCATTTGCTGAGGTTTCGAACTCTCCACAGGGTATGACACGCTGCTGGAGCGATAGAGGATGACGCTTCGCTGGGCTGTCTGTACAACGGTGCTGGCTACGCCATCCTGGGAGTTCTGATGCTGATGTTGATATCCAGATGTGAAGGTGAGCTGGTTATGCGATGTGGACAGGTCACAAGGGATGTTAAACATGATGGGTGTAGTGGTGCCATTTCCAATTTCCATGTCCAGGCCAGCTCCCTCATGTTTCACGTCATAGGCTACAGGCTCCGGACTGTCACGTGAAGAACCATCAGACATATCTGAGAGAGATCCACGGGGGGAGTATTTAACTAATTGGGCACGGCCTTCCCCTCGGCCAGACTGCTCGGCCTCAGAGGAATCCGAATTAATCATCACTTGGGAGCCACTGGAGTAGCTGTTGGGATAAAAATGACTTGAGGATGAAGAGCATCCAGAAGATGATCCGTTGATGGGTCCAATCTGCTGACTCTTCTCCATGTATGATGCTGCACTAATCAGACCGAATCGTAGTTTTAACTGGAGCAGCTCAGTTTTAAGACGGACGTTCTCATCGTTCAGTGCAATAACTCTGTTCTCCAGAACCATATCATTCATACGTCGTTTCTCCCGCGAGCGTTTGGCCGCCTCGTTGTTCTTGCGCCGTTTTTCCCAGTAGGAGGCATCTTTCTTTTCGTCCGAAATGAACTCGCGTTTACGCCGGCAGGTCATGTTTGGTTTGGCCTTTATTAGCCGGACCGGCCGAGAATTGCTTTTGGGGGAAGGTAGATTGTTATTGTAGCCCGGGAAGCTTTCCAAGTCGTCTACACCTGAATTTTCTGAGATCTGTGAGTTCAGGGTTTCCATTCTTCCACAATGGGCTCCAGTTTGGAATCTTTACAAGAGTTCAACAGCAGAATAAAGGGATAGGGTGAGGGGGAGGAAAGTGAACACTCTTTCTTTCTCCCTTTGATGGCCTCAACGATTTGACTATGTAGCAGGATCAGCAAAAATCATATGAGGTGTTTTAGCTCTCTGTAAAATGAACCTCATTGATTTTGCTGGTGTATTTGAAGAAGAAAAAAAACTGCTAGATGACCTTTCAAGTGTTTACGCTGGCTAAAAAGATCAAGAATAATTGGGCTTCTGTAATCGTTAACTGCATTTAACTCAACCTAGGCACCGTAAGAGGCGATAGGATGAGTAATTATGGAAGTCTGAAGATGCAAAGGCCTTCCTGGATCCTTTGTTTTTTTTTTTGTTTTGTTTTTTGTTTTTCTTCTCCACTAAGCTGAGTTGTGTCAAGGTGACCGAGTAGTGCTTGAGGCCAACTGCAGGATGTAGGTCACTCAGTCTGTCTTAGCCCGTCAGATAGTGGGGAGGGGTGCGCCCTCTTTTCGAGCCAGCAAATTGTAGCTTGAGCTGAGGAGACAAAATGAAAGGTTGGGTTACTCAGAGCGAGCGAGGGTTTGAAATTTTAACATGGAAAGAAAAATGAATTTAGAAAGAAAAACAACCCAGACCTGGCTGTATGCCTGGAGGATTAAAAGATTCACCAACGGAACGTCGCACTGATCTCCCACATATCCCCTCATGTTAAGCATGTCTGGTTTTGGTTGGTTGATCACCCCTGGCAACCACTTAATAATCTTTTGTGTTGGGTAACCACTGTCTGACCTTTTGGCCTTGTTATTGATCGGGTCTGTCTAGGACCCATGACCTCTTTCTTACAAAAAACCTGAGGCAACATGAACAAAAGTGTCAGTCATTAACTCAAAGCTGTGCCACCCTTTAATTTCTGTTAAATATATTGGATTTATCAACACCTTCCACTGACAACCGGCCATTTCATTCCCGCAGATTTGCCCCTACAGGACCGGGTGCTGTGATCATATCGGCATGTGGCTAGAATTACCGGGGGGGGAATGATTTATATTCTGAAACATGAGTTATATTCTGAAACATGAGCCTGTATTACATCACCGAGGGTGAAGAAACCAGAGCAAGGCTGAAATCCATGCTTTTGAAACATTAACAAGGATGTTGCTGTTTTTCTGCTTTGACTACCCAGAATGTGCCGGCTGTTACACAGACCCGCTGTATGCTGGGTGTAATAGATCCCGCAGGTATGACAAAGTAGATTTTTCAGGGTATCTGGGTTAGAGGCTCGATTAATCAGTCAAATTAGAATGATCTATAGGATGATATAATATATATCGGAAAGTATTCTCAGCAAGTAGTTAGTTATTTTGTGATCAGCTTAGTGTGTTTACTAATAAAGAACAGCCCAGAATGTCGTAATTTACAGAGGTCAAGATTGATTAATTGATCTTGGGTGACAGGCCAACAAGGCCCCACTGCATGTAACCGATTTGCTGCATATTTTCAGCGTCTGGTTTGAGTGATTCAGCTATTTATGCTCTTAAAGTTATCTGTTGTGCAACTAGAGTTTAAAAGGACAGAGCTGATGAATCCATCATGTGGTTGTTAATTTTGCCATTTATCACAACTCGGGCCTTTTGTACTTCTGTACATAATCACATCGACCATTAATCTATTATTTTTACATTACATAAGTTGGATGTATGTTTGAGATATAATCTGTGCAACCATCCAGAAGCTACTCGAGGGGCTTTATTGTAGCGATCTTTAGCGATGTCAACTGCACACCTCACAGCATGATTTTAGGATGTCGTTGTGCCTTTGTTTTTGTGACAATGTGATTCATGGATGTGTTTTGAGCAGAAAATGTAAACAAATCAGTGTGTCACTTGCCATCTCGCTGTCTGACTTTGGCAGATTGCTATTTCAATGGTACATTGTGACCAATTACATGTAAATTAGTGGTTGCACTGTTTGCATAAAAAAAATCTTGGTATAATGTGACTTTGACAGGATTTCTGGAACAAGATGAGGTATTTCACAAATATCAAGCTTTTAGGCATTTCATGTGATCAGTGGAAGACTACGGACTAAAAAAAACTGCAAAATATACCAATGTCAGACCATCAGTGGATGGGCTACCACAAAAGAAGCCCTGCTTAATATAAATAAGTTTAACTAGTTTTAAGTATTTAATTAAGATTATAAAATATATTACATAAGAAAGCTTATTGACCCTAGTCTTCATGTTTATAAAATAAAATTCTGAATATTCTGTAATCAGCTTATCCTCATTACCCTCACAAAAAAAAAAATGTTGACAGATAGAAACCATGACAAATTTTCACACACACTCATTCACACTAAAGTGCAATAAACAAGTCACCCATGAAAGTCCACACAAATATGGAGAGAACATGCAAACTTCACCCAGTCCTGTTTCTGCCTGGGTAAAACTGTTTTTCTAATTTTATCATTAATAAAGGTTATAGCTGTAAACATGAGTTCAAATAGTTATCTGATATTCCAGGTAATATTATTCAGTACAGTTAACAAGGGTTTTAATTCTAAAAAATAATAAAATAGTGAAAAGTGACATGGCAAAGTTTAAAGTTGAAGACAATTTAATGAAAATGTGTTATTAAAAATTAAATACGTTTTTTATTTAGGTGGCATGATTTAGTTTGGCTGTCTCTCCGTGCTGGGGATCTAGGTTCGAAACCTTAACTTGTTTCCATGTTCTCTTTGTGTTTTGCGGCATTTTTTTTCCTGGTTCTCCGGATTCCTCCCACAGTCAAAAGCATAGCTTCAAGGGGGCTCCTCTAAATTGCCCCTATTTAAATTGGCACTGTTTCATGGTTGATTCTGCCTAGGGCCCAAAATTCTCTCCTATGGATGGACATGGGGAACACCCCCCCCCCCCTCCAACCCTATTAGAGGATTAAGCTGAAGATGAGAAGACGAGATGTTTTTAATTAGCATACATGACTTTTGGTATTAAACTAAACCTTCTGCTTATCAAGTTTCTTAAAGCTTTTTCTCAAATGGCCTTTAAAAACACGCATTTAATTCCATAAAGAACAATGTGCTTCTGGCATAACGTGACTTTGTTTTAATAAATAAATGAATAAAGTTTTTTTGTTTTTTTTTTTGTTTTTTTTGTACCAAAGATTAACTGTCCTGAAATATTATATTGTTATTTAAGTAAAGCACAGTGCATAATTAAAAGTAGGTAACACCAGAGAAGTTCAAGCAAAACCAATAAGATCTCTCTCTCTCTTTCACTGGCCCACTAACCCAGAAACCCAGGCGGCGCGTGAGCCTGTGCTCAAATGTAGGTCAGGAGTGCTTTGGCAAGGGCTGCAACTAGAGAAAGAGGGGTGGGGTCAGAGATTGAGCTAAAAATAGAAAAAGGTTGGAAAAAGGCTGAGGAAGAATAGGACCCAAAACGAGACACAAAACCTATGGAGGATTAAAAAGAGGGGATATTTTGGTTGTTTTTAAAAAAAATATTTTTAGTAAGTTGAGTGAGTAAAGCTGCACAATAGAGGCTTTGATGAAATCTTCTGCTTTGTATAAAATCAGTATGCAGAAGACGTGAGTAGCTGTAACCAATGTATGATTAGGAATAATGCACAGCTATTTAAGAACAAAATATAAACATATCGTAGTTTATTTGTTAGTAATAAGAAGAAAGAAGAGCAGGACTGTGTTCATTTCTTTGTCTGCATGTTTCACGGAGATGTCGGGAGACACTGAGGCAACCACAGGAATTTATTTGACTCAATAGCAACATGTGTTAAGTCGCATTTCTTTTAAGTATTGAAAATAGCACCGGCTGCAGCCAAGTTTGAACAAGCAGGGGTCAAAAAATACTCAGCACGTGGACGTGGGGGAGGGTCCATTCCCATGCTTAGACTTATCTCACCTAACAAAAGGGTTCAGTGATTCAGGATTTCTGTTTGCTTTCTCATATCAGCCGTGATGAGACACACAAACCCACGGCGCTAAAAATCTGTCCGATTCATATAATGCATTTAACAGGCTTCCTAATTTATGGTGTATAAAGTTAAAGTATGATCGACATGGAAGAATTCTGGCTGATTTATTAAAAAGAGCTTTGCCATGCACGTGGGTAACACAGGCCTTTGATCATATTTGTTCTTATATCCTCAAACGTCTAGCGTAAGATTATTGAGGATTAAAATGATATAATAAAGCTGTTTGGTTGCTGAATCCAATAAAACACTGAAAACATGTCCGTGGCTACATTAGATTTGTTAAATGTAGAAGTTGTGGAGTTTGAAAGGCAATTTCTATTGCAAATACCACTGATAAATATGCAAATTATATGAAAAGAAGGAAAATTAAATTGTTTGGATAAAGCACTGCGTGTGATTTAGGACATATTTTACTACATTTGATTACAGCACCATTAATAAATACAAGTTCGTGCTGTAGGGTAGTGTGTTACTGGTGCCATGGGATTATGGCGTAGGCTAAATCAATCAGTAAGTGACATGAGTCAAGCTTGGTTACAAGTCCTACAGAGCTACTTTAAGGGGCTTAAAATAACTGGCTACATTTTAATGGGCTTGCTGCACAAGGACTCGCCCTTTACACGTGCAGCGGATCCTCTTTGTTATGGCAGTGAGCTGCTTTGCTTTTTTTTTTTTTTTTTTTTTTTTTTTTTTTCATGCTCATGGTGAAATCTGGTTTGGTGTGTTCTACATTCCCCTTTAGACAAACATGACCTACATTCAGAATGGGGCTTACACACACACACACACACACACACAGAATGCAATACACTTTAAATTTAAACTCGTGGGTAACTTGTAGGTCAGTTAGTTCCAGTATTGGACGTTTGAGATTGAGAGAGATATATATATATATATACATACACAATGTAAACGTATGTGATTTGTTTGCGCGCTTTTGCGTCATAGCGCATACACACTGGTTGCACTGCAACTCTTGAAACACAAATCCAGCTGGAAAAGCAGTGAGATCAGTCTGCTTGCACGTCTGTTTGTTGTTTGTGTGTCTGCCGTCTGTCTGTCTCTCATACAGCCCCACATTTCCCTCACCCTTTACGCACAAAGCGTTACTCCACAGAGCACCAAAACGCTTTCAATCGGTCGCTAACAACTTCACAACCCCCCAACATATATAACATAGCTGAATCCTTCCAGCTGGGGGATTAAAAGGCTTTGAGCTGACCCCAGATCGGGTTTGGTCCAAAAGTTCCGGGCGGTGACTTCTCGCCAGCCAAAGTCAACATTCCATAAAACGCGAAACGGGCTCCATTCTTTGTGCGCCTGTTGCGAAAGGGTTAACGCCTCGGCTCAGCCACCAGCCTCGTTCACCTTTACCAGGGCTGCAGGTCACACGTGACGGCGAGAAGCGTGTCCTTGTCCCCAGTGCCGTTTCGTTTCGTTTGGCGTTCAGGAGGAAATAAAACGCAATCGCGTTCTAAACACAAAGAGCCCGGCGCACCCCTGACATTCAGGAATGATGCAAATATCTATTACTCACTATGAAACTATTTAAAATCGAACTCTCCGCAGATGCCGTCAATGCGTAAATGTTTATATAATAATATAAATATTTATTCTATATGTATTTTCAGGTATGTAGTGTACTCGAAAATGGATCTGGGCTTCCACGCCTCACCTTGACATTGAAATAAAAAGGCACGCTGAACAGGAACGCATGACCACGCGAAACAGATTTAGCACGAAACAAAAGCCAGTCTGGCTGATCCACCAGATGCGCTTGCCATGCACCTTTTGTGGATCAGCGTGGAACCACAAAAAAAAATCCCACCCCTGTTAAAACCGTGATCTGTTCAGCATCATGTCAAGCTCAGGAGGTTCGTGTGGACTGTGCAGTTGTTCCACCGCGTGCGTTCAGACAATGAAACCAATAAGACCGAAAATACGCGCGGGTGCGTTAATGTGAGAAATGGAGGAAAAAGGAGAGATAAAGAGAGAGGGACTGTTGGGAAGGCTTACCGTGACTCAGTTTTTTTAAGCCCGTATCCAAATGCAGTCCTGCTGAAGATGTCTCTGGTTGTCAGGCATGGGTCAGATCAGAGCTGCGAGGCGGCGGAGTTGTGGAGCGACGCGCTCTGCTCGTCTGCGGACACGCGTGAAGTGAGCCTCGTATTTTGGTTCCTCGTGTTGTGTTGTCGAAGCGCTCCAATGTCCTCCCTCCCTCGCTGTGAGAGAAATATATGTTAGTAGGTCACAGTTGCATAACTAGTTGCATAACATTCTCTGCTCTCTCCCTCTCCCTCTCTCTCTCTCTTTCTCTCTCTCTGTGTATTAGTCCACCCTCGACCCATGTTGCAGCCGCAGAGGGAGCAGGAGGGACTAGGCACCCAGCCAGACGCGCTCCATACGCACAATACGGTTACAACAGACAGTGTGATGCATAAAATGTAAACCATACAAAGCCGAACATTTTAAGATACAGGTCATCTACAGATTAAAAGCTGCAAGAGACAAAGTTCGTATTATCAAAAGGGGGAGAGTGTCTGTACTTAAAAGCATGTACTTAATATAAAATCTAAAGCAAATGAAGGCACTGAGGTCAAAAGATGCTTTGTTCTGAGTTCTGAGCATCTGAGCTCAGTGATGGCTGTCCTTATTACCGAAAAAGCCAGATGTGTTGAACTGTATGGTGTCTGTCTTGTCTGGTGATGCCATTTTTTTTAGTCAGGAGAAATAACAGGCTTTCCAATGGAACATTAGATCACATGCACCAACAAGCCCTTTATTACCCCTCCTATCTGGTACTGCATGATTTAATGGGCTTCAGTGAGTAATGCCTTACAAGAACCTGTATAAAAGATGACCAGCTGTAAATTCAGCCCGACAAGGAATCATTTATCAATCATCACTCACCAACCCCCAGCTCTTTCTTTTGTCTGGTTGTGGTGGCATTCGTGCGCGTGGTGGGATTGCCATGCCCTTGAACTTGCCAAATTTCATTCCTTTCTATTGGCCCTGCCCACTCCACCATGTACCCCACCCAACCCCACCCCGCATCATGGGCAGGCAGTTCCCATGGCAACTGTTGCCCATCCTGCCTAGTAACAAGCACTGTCTTGTGTAGTATGGGGATGAAGGGGGTCGGTGGAGAAAGGAAGCAGGGGGAAGCATGTCTGAAGGATGATGGGGAGGTGCAAGGGCCTCCATTTAAAACAAGTGCTTTTGGTTCAAATCCATCATACTGCATTAATTGGCACCCTTGGAAACCTAATGACCTGATTTCCTATAACTGGGGTATCCCTTAAATCAAAGAACCTAATAATAGATGACCAGGTTAGATTTTATCGTGTTGTTGGCTCTTTGAAATAAGAGGTTCCGTAAGAGACAAGAACCTTTTCTATAGGGTTCATGATTAAATTCCAACACATTTTAGTTCCTTATTTGAACTTTCTGTCTTAAAAAAACCCCCTAGAATCCAATTACAGTAAATCCAAACCAGTTGCTTTAGTTTTGATTTTAATTTGGGGACAGTCATGGGTTTGTGGTTAAGGAACCAGCCTTATGACCAGACCTTGCGACCTTCCTGGTTCGATTCCCAGTTCCACCAAGTACTATGGCTGAAGTGCCCTTGGGCAAGCCACCTAACCCCAATTGCTCCCCAGGCGCCATATACAGGGCTGCCCACTGCTCCAGGCGTGTGTGTGTGTGTTTTACTGTACGGAATGGGTTAAATGTGGAGGACACACTCCTGTGTGTAAGCACTGTAGGTAAAATATCACTTTTATCACTTAAATACTTAATTTGGTGAATAACATAAAGTATCAAATCAAATGTACAGTATTAATTAATTCTCTTTAATCATTAATATACTCATTAATTATCCCTGAAATAAAATAAGCTTAGCACACACTGCTGCAACATCATAGAACTCAACGTGCTGCGCATTGCTACCCTCTAGTGGATTAACATAACAAAACAAAACTAGGCAGATACTAATTTTAAAACACTGGAGGCAGTAGTTTGTATAATTACATTATGCAAACGTTACTCGCTTACAAATTATTAGTCAGTTCGTTTGATTGTACTTAAAAAAATATATTTACGTCACAGTTCCTATTTATTTTCGCCTAATAAATAACAAAAAACAGCTTTATTGTCAGCATACTTTGACTTACCTTCCACTCTATTAGATACACATTCATGTTTCTGCAGTTCTTATTTGATTCATCAGTTCCACTCATCATATACTGTAGATGCACCTTCCAAATACAGGTGTAAAAAATAAAATGGGGGGGGGGGGGTTCCCTATGCCCATCCAGAGGAGAATGTTTTGGGCGCTGGGCAAATACAACCCAGGACAGGGTGCCAATCCATCGCTGGGCACACACTCACTCACACAGACACACTCTATATGGGGCAATTTGGAGAACTCCATTGACTTGGCCCATGTTTTTGGACTGTGGGAGGAAACCAGGAAAACCCGGAGGACACCCACGTGGACACGGGGAGAACATGGAAACTCCACCCAGATTGGGATTTGAACCGGGAATCCCTACTGCTGAGAGGCGAGAGGCAAACCACTAAGCCACCGTGCCTCCGGCTAGTGTACAATAAAGGCCAAACAAAAAGGTTATATGCTGAAATATTTATTACCATATATAAAACGTACACTTTATACATAATTAAAGCAACACGAGTCACGACTTTTATACAGATTACAGTGTTTGGTAAACCATCTAGCACATGGTACTAATAAGCCTTACTGTGTCATTTTGTAGTTGTTGAGGTGTTTAGTGTATTGTGGTAGCACTGAGTTTAAAAATGTTCCAACCGCATTCGTTTTTATAGTTTCAACATTTAAATAGTATAAAAGAAACCCTTCAGATTTCAGCTCCTTTACTCTAAAACCGACGGCACAGTTAAGATGATGTCTTTTTGATTTAGATATTTAAGGTACGCGTCAAGCCACAGTGGAACGTGTACATGTAAATACCATCGGCAGTGCATCCCTCGCTCACCGTTCTGCTCCAGCTCATAAATCTGCCATATGAGCTTTGAGCTGATATGGCCTACAGGAAGTGTTTACTTCATACCGATGGCGCACTTTGGATTAGTGAGTCATGCTGATCAGTTTTTTTTTTTTTTTTTTTTTTTAATGCGCTCTGAGTTTAGTCATGTAGAAAGTGGAGCAGGCTGGAGAGAGTTCCAGTTACAGATGTAGGTCAATAGTGCCCTTCAGTAAGGGCTGAAGCAAAAATGATGGACCTGGAAGAAGGGGGCTTTGATGAGGTGACATCCGTAATGCATTGGCGTTTCACCCGATAATCTCTGATCTTTATTTCTACCCATGAAACTCGGACAATAAAATCATTAAAGTCACTAAACACTGGCCGCTTTATTAGGTACATCTCATTTGTTCATTTTATTAGTTCCACTTATCATATACAGACACGCCCCCTTCTTGCTCCATTCTCTATTTCCTCCACCCACATATAGATGGACTTTTTAGTTTTACAGATAGAGACTGTAGTCTATTTGTGTTCTTTGTTGTTGTAAGTCCCCTGTTGGTTCTCTATTCTCTGTTGGTCAGGAGCATCACAGAACAGGTATCATTTGGGTGGTGGATTGTTTATTGTCAGTTCTGCAGTGACACTGATGTGGTGAGGGGGTTTTAGTGCAGCAGTGCTGCTGGAGGTTCATTTCTCCACCTCAGTCACACTGCTGGGATAGGACTAATGCCCCCACCCAATAACCCCTGCTCTGTGGTGGTACTATTGGGGTTCTGAGCATTAGAACAGAGTACACAGTATGTAC
>JAFMOD010000325.1:249245-273996 GCA_019802435.1 Corydoras maculifer
GGTGGTGGATTGTTTATTGTCAGTTCTGCAGTGACACTGATGTGGTGAGGGGGTTTTAGTGCAGCAGTGCTGCTGGAGGTTCATTTCTCCACCTCAGTCACACTGCTGGGATAGGACTAATGCCCCCACCCAATAACCCCTGCTCTGTGGTGGTACTATTGGGGTTCTGAGCATTAGAACAGAGTACACAGTATGTACTGTAGAACACACACAGATGGACATAACATAGATGCACTTTGTAGTTCTATGTTCTCTACAGGACCACAGAGCAGGAAATATTCCAGTGGCAGATGATACACCGCTCTGCAGTGACACAGACATGGTGGTGTTGTGTTGCACAAGTGTGAGTAAATCAGGCAGAGCAATGCTGCTCGAAGTTTTGAACATGGTGTCATCTGCACTTTAGAAAGCACACCTTCTATTGCACCACCTTGTGGATGTAAAATTAGGGAAAGTAGCTGCTGTGTCTGATTCATTACTACCAGACCATCATATAATACTCAAAAGTATTCTGACAATTAGAGAACAAAATTAAGAAAACTACAGATGGACTTCAGCCTGTAACTGTAGAACTACAAAGTGCATCTGATACAATTGAGTGTAAGTGTAGAAATAAGGAGGTATATCCAATAAATTGGCCGATGAGTCTCACACACATGTACTATATTCAACGTTCATGACAAGACCGACGACTGTTTACTGAATTTGAAACGGCGGACACCTTTATAATGTCCTAGTTCATTTTCGAGAGCTGCTCTGAGAAAAGCTTTTTCAGCTGTGCCACTTCTTCGCTGAGGGAGTTGAGCTGAGACTTCAGGATGCTGTTTTCTGTGTGGTAATGTGTATCAGGAGTCACGATTGGGGGGTGGCTGTTGCAACTGCCCGCTGTACCATCATGAAGATGTACATGTATCTTTGGAATCTCATTCCCATCCTGTTGCTGCCAAAGCCGGGTGCCTTCAGCCGGGCTGGATGAAAACTGGTGCCGGGGGTTTTCCTGGCCTCCTGTAGAGAGGGACGGGCTGGAGTTCTCGCCATCACCGCCACATGGACTTTTGAACCGTAACTTGTGTGGAAGACTCTTCAGGCCGTCCGCAGAATCGCCATGACTGGACACGAGGGGTGTGTTCCCTGTTGGTACTTGTGCAGCCAGAGCATCAGAGGTAGAACAATAGGGATACTCGCTGACCAGCTCATCGGTTTGGTGAGGAGAGAGTTTACCATGGTCGCGGTCCTCGAAGAATACAGGACTTCCAACACTGGAGCCTCCAGGAGTCGAGAACCCAGAGTCCTCCGACATGCTGCTGTTGTCCCTGATACTTCGCCCCATGTGTAATGCAGTCGGAGTCGAATTTGGATTTAGCAGCATTGGAGAACCGGGTGGACGCCCATCTTCCCGGGGAAGGTAGTACTGTGGGTTGGTGGGCTGAGGGACACATGATGCTGTGGTTGATAATGGCAGGATGGTGGCTTTCGATGGTTCCTTGATCAGTCCGAAGCGGAACTTCAAAGCTAGCAGCTCTGCGCGGAGCCTGGCGTTCTCCTCGAGCAGCCCCAGCACACGGTTCTCCAGCACCATGTCATTCACGCGCCGCTTCTCGCGTGACCGCTTGGCCGCCTCGTTGTTCTTTTTTCTTTTGTCCCAGTAACCGTCGTCCTTCTTCTCCTGAGGGATGAATTCGCGTTTACGGCGCAGTCCGCCTTCCGCTGGTGAAACGTCTTTACGTTTTAGAGCTGACGACCGGCCCAGCAGAGATCGTGCCAGCAGGCTGCTTGATGTCAGGATGGACACGGCCTCCTCTGTGAAGGACATTGTGCCACCAGGACTTGACCCATCCAGTCCCATCAACCCTGTGCTCATAACAGGAGAGGGCAGGACCCCTGAGCTCGGGTCTCTCATATCATGAGGAGCTTCTTCAAACATTTTTTTGTGATCAGGCGGACGATTTGGAACCTCTTAAATTCAGCCTTGTCCCGGTGGTGTATCAGCGCCACCTGGTGGACAAACAGAAATAGCACTTGAACGCTTTTGACATTATGTAAGAGCTCTTACGACATGTGCTTATGTAATAACAGGATGTCTTTTCGGCAAGGCAGAGTACATTTAAGTAACATGCTGTAACAGAGTTGGGAGAATTCTGCCTGTCAGCCTCCACTTATCGGAAAACTCAGCAGTTTGCTTTGCTTTCCTTCAGTTTGGTGATGGATGTGAGCTATTTTTGGTCAAATCAAATGTAGTGCTTGTTGAACCTGGACTGATTACTGGTTTAAAACACAATGCACAGGTCTGCAAGAACATTAAAAAGATGTTTAAAACATAAATTGCTGGTTTATGGAAGGCCACAAGTTGGAGACATCTGAACTAAACGTGACCTGCTGGTCAGTACCATATTTGCATTGTTGTCACTGCACTCACATCCTTACATCCCCTCTTACAAGTATACATTTATTAATTTTCACATTTATTGCTATTTTAGTGTTCAGACTGAACCAGCAAAAACTTTTATAATTCTATTGGGGGAGCAGCCACATTGTCAGGTTGTATTTCTTAAATATTTAAAATTATTTTTTTCTTAAATACACATTCTTTATTTAAGCATTATCCATTTAGATGTTAATTTCAGAACCCAGATATCTCAGTTGCACATAATAATAATAATAATAATAATAATAATAATATATCACAGTATACCTATGATGTAATAAGACACTTTGATTGTGCATACTCAATATTAATCAGTGTATATCCATATAAAAGCGTTTATTATAGAATAAATAAAGTTGCTTTTCTTAAGGACTATCCCATCAGCGTCATGCTCTCTCAGCTCCTTTGCGTAATGTTCAGCGTGTTCCTGGAACTAGGGTTAAAGGAAGAGCAGGAACAGCCCACATTCATTGCTCTGTCACAAATAAGGATAACTGTGTGTACTTTTCGATGACCACTAACGTTCCCAAACTGTAAACAAAACTACCATGGAGGCTATTGCCCCAATGAGAGCCTTTGTACCTCTAAAGGTGCAATCTTATACCACGTTTTTAGACTGTTTGCGCACGTGAGTGCACATGTTGACCTTATTTTTACAGAATTCCTCGGTAACCAAACGTGGATCCGTCACGAAATGCGAGTATAAACAAACCCTGAACCTCGAGCGCAGTGAAGCTTTATGGAGAGGCTCCGGTCACGCGTAAAGGCTACGGTTTACGCACAAGCCTCCTTTAATTAAAGGCGTTTTAAAGTGTGAAACACAATGGGGTAATACTCTATTATTAATACAAACTAACAGTAGATTGCATAACAAGTCACTATAGAGGTCCTTACCGTTCCAATGACAGCGGGGTTCAAATCCAAACCTTAAAGCGCTCCAGAAAACCAGAACGATCAGGTCGAGGCGAACCCTGGAAGATCCGTTCTCTGTCCGCGTCGGAGTTTATGTTCGGAATTTGGACATTTAAAATGTCACACGGTGTAAGTGTGTCACGCTCGTGCTTCTTATCTGCTGCGTTTGAACGCCGCGGCTCCTATTTGTAGCTTTGCGTTGGGAGTTCAGACGGGGACGTTCCCTAACCTCGCCTGAACCAGCGACCGAGGAACGAGTCGATTCATCACGAGCGACTCGACTCTTCAGAAGACTCGTTTAGCCAGTGATTTGTGTCCTTTGTAACACAAGTATAGATCACTATGTTCTGAATGAAGTCTAGGTGCCTAGTAATTATATAATATAAGAAACACTGAAGGTTGACTTTAAAATGTATTTGCACATGGTTATCACATATATGGCTCATGGTTTACTGGACATTCACTTAAAACTGTATTGTTTAAGTTCCATCCATCCCTTATCTTCTGCTTTATCCTCTATTAGGGTTCCCCATACCCATCCAGGGGTAGAACACCTCGGGTGCTGGGCAGATACACCCAGGACAGGGCACCAATCTATCGCTGGGCACACACTCACTCACACGGACAAGCACACAAACACACTCTATATGGGTCAATTTGGAGAACTTAATTGACTTGATCCATGTTTTTGGACTGTGGGAGGAAACCAGAGAACCCAGAGGAAACCCACGCGGACACGGGGAGAACGCTTCTATGCAAATCCTCCTGGTAAATGTTCTTGCAGCACACCTGTGGTCATTCAGGTGTCACTGTGATTGTAAAAATATTATTCATTCATTCCGCTTTATCCTATATTAGGGTCGCCAATCCATCGCTGGGCACACACTCACTCAAACAGGCACACGCTATATGGGGCAATTTTTGAGAACTCAATTGACTTGATCCAGGTTTTTGGACTGTGGGAGGAAACCGGAGAACCCGGAGGAAACCCACGGGGAGAACATGGAAACTCCACCCAGATGGGGATTTGAACCGGGAATCCCTAGTGCTGAGAGGCGAACGTGCTGTAAAAATAATAAACATGTAATAATATATATGTGATTGTGAAATCAATTAAAAGTCCATTTGAATCAAATGATTAAAGTGACTCACATTGACCGTCAATCTCTGAAAGTACAGAAGCCCCTCCCTCCCTCCCTCCCTCCATACTACTTGCACAAACCAGTTTGCAATTACTTCTTCTGCCCTTAATCTCTATTCATCTCTCATTTACATCAGAATAATCTTTATGATGCCATTAAGTAACTCTGCTGCTCCTCTAAACCTATTTATTACTATCCTCAAATGACAGCAAATCTATTTTTAGAAGCCTGAAAGCAGGCTTAAGAAGATTTAGCTGCTGTTGTGATTTTGTCAGAGTGCTAAAGTTTTGAAATGTTGCGTTTGTTTGTGTTGGGAAGCATGCACAATGAAGTGAGGTGTAAAGGATAAGTGCATCCCAGTAGTCTGTAGCTTAATAAAAGCAAATTGAGCTGTGTAATGTTCATAAGTAGTTGCACTGTAAAATGAGGCACAGTAGTGACAAACTCTATGAATTCAGGTTACTCCCACAGCCCCAAACATAGTAATGGGTAAGGTTAAGATGTAAAAGAAAAATCCTATAGAGGATTTAAACGATGAATGTTATACAATAAGCAGACCTAATTATAATATAATTAATATTGAAATGTTAATAGGAGCAGTTGACTATGTCAATCCTGGAGAGAATGTTTCCGGCGCTGGTCGGACTCCATTGCTGGGCACACACACACGATATGGGGCTATTTGGAGCCAATACTCAGGGTTCCAAAGTGCTTTCTTTTTTGTTTGCCAACTGATCACAGAAAAAAAATCACAAATACGAACAGGACAAGTGCAGGAGTAGTGGGAGTTTTGAAGAATGGGTGTTGAATACAATTAAACTGGAAGGAAAAAATGTAGAAAGAAAAACATGGGGGGTGGGGGGGGAAACAGCCCATCCAGGGGAGAACGTTCCCATGCCCATCTTGGGGAGAGCGTTTCGGGCGCTGGGCAGATGCACCCAGGACAGGGCGCCAATCCATCGCTGGGCACACAATCACACAGACATATGGGGCAATTTGGAGAACTCAATTGACTTGATCCATGTTTTTGGACTGTGAGAGGAAACCGGAGAACCCGGAGGAAACCCATGCGGACACGGGGAGAACATGGAAACTCCACCCAGATTGGGATTCGAACCGGGAATCCCTAGCGCTGAGAGGCGAACGTGCCAACCACTAAGCCACCGTGCCGCCCTGAACAAATTTATTGGTATTATAATTAAAGCAGTAAGTTGACACGTCCTCAATAGGTCACAAATGTCTGCATGTTTGCTAGAATTACTAAATTTAACATTGCAAAAGACAACCGTGGTCCGTACAAAGTTGTGGAAGATTTAATGCTTGCTTTGTATTAATCACACCATCAAATGTAATTAAAGCCATTTTATCCTTTGTGACAATCACAGTGCAGTTACAAACAACATGGTTAAATATGCTGATTTTATCTAGTTGTTTTTGTAAAAGTACATTTAACTGCATTAAAAAAATCTTAAAGACAGGAAGTTTCCAGATGTGCTGGGTTGATTTATAGAGCTGCTCTGATGCCTAGTTCTTAAGCATGCTCTATAAGGTTCATAGCATCTGTATGGAGCTATAAATAGAGTGTGAGTCATTTAGTGCAAATAGAATCCTTAGTTCTCTATCTTTTTGTCCTTGGTGACTCTGCTGACTTAAAGCTTTTACTGTAATAGTCTTCTTATAAAACTACACACACACACACACACACACACACACACCTCACTTTAAGCTTGTTTTGCTGAATAAACTTACATTATTTTACATGGAATTCATAGTTGTTGTTTTTTTGTGCACTCTCACAGGCAATTAAACATGAAACAATGTCGTAGCTGTTAGAAACAGAAGACCTAAGCCACCTCTCTTCCTCATCTTTCTATTCCTGGATCTAGAAATACGTCAACACGTTGCTACAGCAACCACTGCCAGTTGCTAGGAACTGCTTGTGTGGGGCATTATGAAATAATCATAAACTTCATCAAAATCAATAACAGTCATTTAGTTTTAGATTGCAGAACTGTTATTTCGAATTGTGCGGCCTCCTTCACTTATTGGGAAACCTAAAATGTATTATTTTTTCAATAAAAAACTGACCTTTTATATTTATTTTTCAGATAAAAATTAGATATCAGCTATTAAATTATTGGGGTAGAACATGCTGTAATGCAAATTATTTAACACTCTGTTATAATAAATGCTTTACCAATTTGGACTTGGTCCAGTATGTAGTCCATCTGTGTTCTTTGTTGTTGTTAGTCCCTGTTGGTTCTCTGTTCTCTGTTGGTCAGGAGCATCACAGAACAGGTATCATTTGGGTGGTGGATTGTTTTTTGTCAGTTCTGCAGTGACACTGATGTGGTGAGGGGGTTTTAGTGCAGCAGTGCTGCTGGAGGTTCAGTTCTCCACCTCACTAATGCACCCACCCAATAACCCCTGCTCTGTGGTGGTACTATTGGGGTTCTGAGCATTAGAACAGAGTACACAGTATGTACTGTAGAACACACACAGATGGACTACAGAGTGGAGTTGGAGAACTAGACTTCTGTAGGGAGAACTATCTGCATGTTTGATTCATATAGAACCATCTGTTACCTGAAAAAAGAAGTGTGTAAGCAAAAAAGTGACAAGGGAAGAAAAAAGAAGAGGGTAAAAAATGAGCATGTCCACAGTTACATAACACCAGCTGTGTAACAGGCATAATGCATTTATAATCTTTGGGACCGAATGGATGGAGATGACCTACTTCTGCTGAGTTAATATTCTATTTGACTCGGCTAAAAATCACACTCTGCTTTATTAGAGAAATCTCAGTCAACTGAGGGTAGTGATGATGAAATGGTGTTCTGGGGAAAGTCTGGAACAATATAATTACCAGTTGCTTTTCAGAAATTCTTACATGGAGTATAATTTATTGTTTTGGGCGTCTAGTAGTGGAATTATGGAATTATGTTTAGAATATATAGAATAAAATATTATTACTTAGATAATAAATCAACAAATAAATTATGATTTAGTGTCAGCTATTTAATAGTTTAAATAGCCAAAGGACTTTTTGGGATTTTACTGAAGAGGCAAAGGCTTTACTCACATCCATGTAAACAGTAAAGCTTAAATCACTGAGTATTATCAGAGGGTTTGACTTTTTTAAACTAAATCTCATCTCATTATCTTCCATCTAATCCTATACTAGGGACTAGGATCAAAAACACACACACACACACACACACAGAAAATCCATCTCTGGTATGGGGGCAATTTAGATTTCTAAAGGGGGCAACTTTAGAGCAGCCAATCCACATTGAATCCTTGTTTTTAGACTTTGGTAAGAAACCCACACAAACACAAGGAGCACATAGATTCAAACGTGAACCCCGAGCACTGAGAGGTGAACATGTTACCCTCTATGCCGCCATTATGATAAGTTCAAATCTCTCCGTCCCTTCAGTTCTCAGATGCAAAGTTATTTTCGCAGAATGACTCAAACAGCTGATTTTTATCATAATCCATTATTTTGTTTTAACAGGGGTTGGGGGTTGATGCTTTACATTATGATGAAACGTTCGCTTAAAAAAAACCTACTTCCAAGAAAAATCATGAGAGAAGGAAAACAAGTTGTACTTTACTCTTTAATGTGAAGGCCAGCTTAAACTGTAACAACAGTTCTTTGTAATAACAGTTTTTACACTGTGGGCACTAAGTAACAGATTTTTCCGTTGTGCTGATTTTATACAGTTTGTAAGAATTCTCAGCAAACGGTACATTCCGTGACTGGAAAGAATGTTTTAAAAAGAATTTTAGCTTTGTTATCTGTTAAAACTGCAATTCAGACTACAATTGGGTTAGTATAATAATAATTGTTGCAATTTTGCTTTAAATAAATGCATCATTGATGGCGCAACACATTTCATTCATCTGTGTGCAATACCGTTCTGCTGTTTAATCAGATATCAAACTATCATATGTACAATATTTGTTTCATTTTATTCGTCTTGTACATAACTGAAAATTAGAATATATCTTGTGTGTGTGTGTGTATATATATATATATATATATATATATATATATATATATATATATATATATATA
Source organism: Corydoras maculifer (assembly GCA_019802435.1). NCBI lineage: Eukaryota > Metazoa > Chordata > Actinopteri > Siluriformes > Callichthyidae > Corydoras > Corydoras maculifer. The sequence goes on from JAFMOD010000325.1 coordinate 257,806, forward strand.
TATATAGTTTTGTTTTTTAAAACTTCTTTTTAATTGCTGAATATCTTTTTCACCTTTCTTACAATGTAACTTGCTGCAGAGAATGTGAATTTCCCCATTGTGGGACAAATAAAGGTCTATCTTATCTTATCTTATCTTATTATATCTTATCAAGATTTTGACTTGTGGGGTTCTGGGTTGGAGTCCCATTCAGGGTGTGGGGTTAGTATGTTCTCCCTGGTGTGTATGCAGTTGTCCTCATGTAGTTTTTAGTTCTATTGAATGTAAGTAAGGAAAAGCAGGCTGAGAGCAGTTAACCTCATTGCCCCCGTTGAGCTGCATCAACCCTGTGTTCTGACCCCAAACATCAAGTTGTGATACTTGTAAGTCGCTTTGGATAAAAGCATCTGCTAAATGACCTAATGCAGGTGCAGAGCGCCAGGACTCAACAAATGTGTCTGAAAAGAGTTCATTTCCACTGTGATCCTTGTAACTAGGATTAAAAAAGAAAAACCTTAACTATCTGAAAATTCCACTATACAGGTCTACACTTATTCTACTAGACACTACACCATGTTCCATAACCCATTTTACCCAGCATTCTTTATTTAGCTTTTTTTTAACACAAGCACATTAAATAAGAAAAGCCCTAGTGATAATCAAATTATTTGGACCGGCTGCATTAGCGAATGCTAAACAACAAAACCTGGTCGGGGTACTTCAGGACAGGAGCCTGTGAACCACTGACTTAATGAGACAGGACTTCAGAGGCTGTACTCAACAGCCAAAACGATTCCAGGGCATATTCTGATTGGCCAGAAGTAGTCTCTGTCCCAGTATGCTCTTCTCCCAGAGAGGCTGACCTCACTTCACATTACCCAGACTGCTCGTGTCCAGTGTCAAAACACCGGTTGTTTTCTAAGCCTTTTAATTTATGCTGTTGTCCTTAAGGCTGGTTTGCAGCTCTGTAAATATGCAAAAGTTATAGCATTTCAAACAAGTATACAATAAAGGTCGAATGAGGATCAAAATGCAGTGGAAATGAAGGAAGCATCCATCAAAGGCTTGAATTCAAAGACGAACGGGACCCATCAGAGTGTTATCAGCTGCAAACGCAACATCTGTCATTAATATTTCAAAACACACAGTATAGATGAAATGCATATCTGTAAAAGAATCATTGATGCTGACGTGTACTTTGCTGCATTAAAGAGATGTAAGGCCGTGTTCTAAATGCGCTACAGCACATTTATACAGTATATACTGTATATATTTTACTGACTTGCCTGCAGTTTAGATCTGTTTCATATTTATAAAGTATGGTGCAGCTTAATTTAGGGCGTGTCAGTGTGTCTTTTCAAGTGTGATGACAGCACAAGTGGCATGTATCCTCTTAATGATTTATGAGTGTGTTTTGGGTGTAACATTTCAGGAAACCAATAAATGTGTTGCTTGCTGTTCCTTTTAAGAGCCAGGTGTGCTCTGACTTTGGCGAATTGCTATTTCAACGGTGCCAGGCACAATTTTATGTTGATATAGAATAATTTTATTGTATTTTGTATTGTGTTTATTGTTGATTTGTAAAAGTTTGCATAGCTGCCAAATGGCACACACACTTTTGGTTAATGACTGCTGTGTGTAACCATGCGGGTGCACACGCCCGTCTTAACAACTCACTGCTAAGATTGCAATGAACATCTGACTTGATATCGGTCTACATTGTTTTCAGTCGCCAAGAAGGCAATTTGCCAGAAATGTACCTGAACACACATCATTTTGAGACTGCCACGCCCATCAGGGGGCGATATATTCACAAATGGCGTTGCTATTTAAACAATGCTGTCGGAAGGCGTGGAAATAGACTGTAGAATAGCAATGGGCACCTTAAGAGGGGTGCTCATTTGGTGCCTTTGGTATAACAGACTGAAGTCCATCTGTTGGTTCCCTTTGTTCTGTAACACTTAGGGTCACCTCCACTCCCTACATTGCAAAACACTGTATCCAGTCGCTTTGCACTGATTGGACACAATGACCTTTTTTAAAACCTTGTACATGGAAAATACGACAGTAGCTCATTTGTTGGGAAACGGATCGCATTGGCATCCTTTGACTCTTTGAGCGCTCACAGTTCTGAGAATCATCACCACCCAAATAACACATGCTTTGTGGTGGCTATTTGGTGTCCTGATCAAATGGAAATCATTGAGATTGCATAAATGAGGTATGAAGAAAAACAGACTGACCACAGTCTGCAAAGTAATCTTAAAGGTAAGAAGACAAACAAGCAGCTGTGTCTAATAAAGTGGCCGGTAAGTGTAGGAATTCCACAGGAGGTATTAGGGAGTAATCTGGGTTTTTTATGTTTGGAGATAAAAATAAGACTAGTTTGGCTCCGTGTGAAAGCTTTGTTTACATAAGCGGTTATATTGGGATTGAATCATGCAGCGTCTATGCTACGCACAGTTCGTTCTGTTTCTCTCTTCGACTTACAGCTGGCAGATGAGTGAGCAGTGTGTTAGTTATGTGAGCAGTAGAGCAAGTAGGTATAATGAGGACACAAGCCTGAGGCCATGCAATGGCCATGCTGTTTACAAGTTTCTTTGGCTCAATGGTTGTTGACCTGCTAAGCAGAGCCATACATTCACATGTTCAAAGATTCAACGCTCAGAAATGTGGCTTTTAACCTTAGGATACAAACACTGTTCAGTTAAAATAAACTTCACAGTAAGATTTAGTAACTGCATAGATTTTATAGTGTGTATGTTGAGGAGATCCTGAATATTTCAACACAGATCAGTGCCTGAAGGTTTGCTTTACCGCACACCCAAATGTATTATGGCCAATATTTTCTTTTGGACGACACAATGTTTACACTCGCAGCACCTGCACTGACAGTCCAGGACATCATGTGCACAGTGTTCTCAGGACCTGATTCTGCACCCATGTTTATCTACATATAAACACAATGTTTATTATTACTTTGGTAGAACAGTGAAACCCCCCACCCCCATCTAGAAAAAGTATTTTAATATAAAAGCCTGAAACGTGATATTTCATTCCTCCCCATCTATTTTTCTGTAAATACAAAATGAGTCCAACATGATGGAACACGGTGACTGTATAAATTAGAAAAATTGAGCTAATTATTTTTTGCTGGCTATTTTTTCTGCCTCACAATGCTGAGGTTCCAGGTTTGAATCTCAATCTGGGTGGCATTTTTATGTTCTCCCCGTGTACATGTAGGTTTTCTCCGGGTTCTCTGGGTTCTTCAGACAGTCTAAAAACATGGATTTTAAGATGAATAGGCTGCTCTAAATTCATCTATCCATTATCTTCCGCTTTATCCTATATTAGGATCAGGGAGAACGTTTTGGGCGCTGGGCAGATAAACCCAGGACAGGGTGCCAATCTATCGCTGGGCACACACTCACTCACTCACACAGACACAAACACACTCTATATGGGGCAATTTGGAGAACTTCATTGACTTGATCCATGTTTTTGGACTGTGGGAGGAAACCGGAGAACCCAGAGGAAACCCACACGGACACGGGGAGAACATGGAAACTCCACCCAGATGGGGATTCGAACCGGGAATCCCTAGTGCTGAGAGGAGAACGTGCTAACCACTGAGCCACTGTGCCGTCCTGCTGCTCTAAATTGTCCCTATATAAATTGCTATATTGTATGTATATAAGTGTGCCCAGTGATGGACTGGCGCTCTGTCCTGGGTGTATCAGACCAGCATCTGAAATGTGGGCCAGTCACCAGTGGGGTTTTAGTATATTTCTTAGAAGAAAAAATACAAAAACAGGCACATGTTTGTGAAACCTAACTCTTCACTGGTTATTCTGTGTGACTTAACTAAAATTTGCACAAAGTGTAAGGGATGGAGATTAAATGAAGCATTAGCTTCAGCATTGTCCTTAAAAGGGTCATCACATCATTACCCACAAATGATAAGAGATAGTAAACAAGTGCAGTGAGCAGGAGGCTGAGTCATTTCCAGTCAGTGAAGCAGTGCTGCTGCGTTCCGCTGTACGTGTGAATCTGCTTATCATTAAAATGTCCCTCTTTTCGGTGCAGTGTGTATTGCTGCAGCATTTGTTGACAGTTTTTCTTATTCACATTCATAATGTTGCTCTGACGTCAGTAAATGCACATCAATGATTTTAAGGAACATAGTGCCTCCCAGTGGTACAATGTAAGACTTTTTCAAATATATATTTTTTCAAATATATATTTAATTTATCATTTATTTAGAATTTTGGGGACATAGTGAAATGAAGGGCGGCACGGAGTCTTAGTGGTTGACATGTTCTCCTCTCAGCGTTGTTGATTCCCAGTTAAAATCCCCATCTGGGTGGAGTTTCCATGTTCTCCCCGTGTTCGAGTGGGTTTCCTCCGGGTTCTCTGGTTTTCTCCCACAGTCCAAAAACATGGATCAAGTCATTTGAGTTCTCCAAATTTCCCCAAATAAAGTGTCTTTGTGAGTGTGTGCCCAGCGACAGATTGGCACCCTGTCCTGGGTGTATCTGCCCAGCGCCCGAAATGTTCTTCCCTGGATGGGCATGGGGAACCCCCCCCCCCCTGCGATCCTAATATAGGATAAAGCAGAAGATAATTGATGCATGGATGGATAGTGAAATGATCTCTTTGGTAGGATGTGTAGCCACTCTTCTTTCATGACCACTGAGCAGTGATGTATGAACACTGTAACCATGGTCAGAGCATTTTGGACTGTGGGAGGAAACTGGAGAATCTGGAGAAAATCCACGCAGACACGGGGAGAACATGGAAACCTGGATCCCTAGGGCTGAGAGGTGGACGTGCTAACAACTACACCATGTGCTGCCCTCGTGTGGCCTGATTTGTGGCTACAGTTCAATTTCCAAAGGCCAGACCTTTCCCATCTTCATATCAGCGCCACCTAGAGACCCAGCAATTTAGTGACCATGACCTGCTGTAGATTTTTACGTGACAGGGATTTATAAGACATTAAGCAGATGTCTTTTTACTTACAAGTGTCTCATCTTGATGGTTGGGATGAGAACACAGGGTTAATACAGCCCCTCTTCTGTATCAATAAGGGGTTAAGGGTCTGTTCAAGAACCCACATTGACGCAATTAAATTGTATCGTTGATGTCCTTTAATTTGATAGGCGTTTGTCTAGCTGTGACATTATTAATAACACACACGTCTGACTGCTTTACATTGGTATTAATGCAATGCAATTTCAAGTATTTTATTTCCAGATGTTTTTTAATGAACTGCGTTCTGAAATTTGGCCACTAGATGGCAGTATTTGGTCATAAAAGTAGCCAATCGGACTAGATCACGTCGCGGAAGACCACGATTTTGCTTTCAACTAAATCATATATGAATCAAACGTTGTTATTTTATCATAGTGTGTTTTTAACCGTTTTATAAAAACAATGACACTCGAGGTTGTGTATTATTGTGAATAAATTACGACAAAGAGGTAAAACCTAACCACTACCTTTTTCTATAATACGCCCTGTTGTGCCTTATAGCTTTATTTACGGTCAGCCAATCAGTTCGCGTGACGTGTTAGGGGCTGAAGAGATTAATGGCGCAGGTGTGTCTGAGATTTCTTATGCCTGCAGGTGCATCTACAACCAGTTGTTTCCAGAGTGGAGGTCTTAAATAAGCGTGCAGAGCTCCTCATCGGCGTGAAGAGTACATCTCCGTCTTCACGGCGCTGCTAGGGGAGACCAGATTCCAATTCACCGGACGTGGGACAATGTGGGACACCAATGCACTGCCATATATATATATATATATATATATATATATATATATATATATATATATATATATATATCCATCCATTATCTTCCGCTTTATCCTATATTAGGGTCGCGGGGAGGTTCCCCATGCCCATCCAGTGGAGAACTTTTCAGGTGCTGGGCAGATACACCCAGGACAGCATGCCAATCCATCGCTGGGCACACACTCACTCACACAGACACGCACACATACAGACTCTAAATGGGGCAATTTGGAGAACTCAATTGACTTGATCCATGTCTTTGGACTGTGGGAGGAAACCGGAGAACCTGGAGGAAACCCACGCAGACACGGGGAGAACATGGAAACTCCACCCAGATGGGGATTCGAACTGGGAATCCCTAGTGCTGAGAGGAGAACATGCTAACCACTAAGCCACCGCTCGCTCTCTCTCTCTCTCTCTCTCTCTCTCTCTCTCTCTCTCTCTCTCTCTCTCTCTCTCTCTCTCTATATATATATATATATAAATTTTTTTTTTCCCCCCCCCTGACACCAATGGGACAATAGGATATATATGTGGGACACCAATGCACTGACATTCAAAAAGCCCGCCTCTCCCACGTTAACAGACAACACAGCTATCCAATGTCGGATTCAAAAACACGCTTAAAAACTGGAGTCTGACTTTAAATAACAACGCGGAACAACGTCTCAATTTGCTGGACGCGTGAAAAGTATTGAAATTTCGTGACTGTCCCGCACAAAGCGGGACATCTGGTCACCCTTGGCGCTGCTGTAATTGAGTGTTTCTGGCTCCCTCTAGTGTCACAAGNCTCTCCCACGTTAACAGACAACACAGCTATCCAATGTCGGATTCAAAAACACGCTTAAAAACTGGAGTCTGACTTTAAATAACAACGCGGAACAACGTCTCAATTTGCTGGACGCGTGAAAAGTATTGAAATTTCGTGACTGTCCCGCACAAAGCGGGACATCTGGTCACCCTTGGCGCTGCTGTAATTGAGTGTTTCTGGCTCCCTCTAGTGTCACAAGACAGTCGGCGCAGCGGCTTAGAACTTACATTTACATTTAGCAGACGCTAAATGTATTTAAAGTCAGTAGTTCTGGAGAAAATCAGCTACACTGCAGAATTATCAAACCCGATCGTTATCTGATCCTGCACCCCCCCCCCTCCCCCCACCTTAAAATACGTATTTGTTAAAAAGATGTGTCTTGTATGTACTTGGTGTACATTCTGTTTTTCTTTTATTTCTTGGATGTGGTTTTAGTGAAATCTTTTAATTTTTCCTTAGAAATTCGCATTTATGCTTTAAATACATTTAATTTATTCATTCATTCATTCATTATCTCCCGCTTATCCTCTATTAGGGTCGCGGTGGGGTTCCCCATGCCCATCCAGGGGAGAACATCTCGGGCGCTGGGCAGATACACCCAGGACAGGGCGCCAATCCATCGCTGGGCACACACTCACTCACACAGACACACTCTATAGGGGCAATTTTGAGAACTCAATTAACTTGATACATGTTTTTGGACTGTGGGAGGAAACCGGAGAACCCGGAGGAAACCCACGCAGACACGGGGAGAACATGGAAACTCCACCCAGATGGGGATTCGAACCGGGAATCCCTAGCGCTGAGAGGCGAATGTGCTAACCACTAAGCCACCCATTTAATTTATATAACATCAAATTTAATTACATGTCCCAACAAGGGCTACAGACTGATGGACAACTTTTTTGATCAGGACGGTGTGGGCCGGGGCTTTCCTACGGCCATCCAGGGGAGAACGTTTTGTGCACTGGGCAGATACATCTGGGTGTCAGTCCATCACTGGACACTCACACACTTTCTCACATGCACAAAATCACACACTATATAGGGGCAATTCCATGTTCTTGGACTGTGGGAGGAAACGGCAAGGGAAGAACATGGAGACAACTATATTGGGGGTGCTGAGAGGATCATGCTAACCACTAAGCCACTATGCCACCCAAAAGTTACATTACAGCGTTAAAAAGCCTAGATATATTTGCACGTGATGGATGTACATGTTTAGAAGTGATTAAGTCTAAAAAAAACCTTTAAAGGAAGATAGCAACTTAGTTTTAATCCTGATGTTCCAGCTTTCTACTACTAACTTAAACAGTACATCAAAGTGTCTGTTATACACATTAATACCTTAGAAATATACCTTTGTGTGTATTTCAGCAACGTGCGCTGAATGTGTTCCATTATAAGGTAAGTCCTTATCAAACCCTCACCTCATCCCCGTAACATTGAAAATCAAGCACTAGATGAAAAGATAAGCAGAGTTGCTTTATACTCCCAATTTATCAACACATTTGTTGCCATGGTTATTCTCATTTGCACTGATACATTCTGTATACTCCTGTAGAGTCTTCTAGGAAATCTATTAAGATTGTGGCAAATGTGAACCTGACCAAATAAACACAGCAAGGCCTTTTGAGACTGAAGAGCATAAAAGCCCAGAGTGAAAATAATGCAAAGATAAAAAGAATGATAGTTTCTCTCTCACAATCCTATCTCGTTCTAGGTTGTTTCTGATTAGAGATAATAGTGATGCTCTGCTGCTTCAAGAAACTAGCAACAAGTATTTTAATAACCGAAAATTCTGTTAAATCACATTCGACCATTAATTCAGTACATTTTATTGTATGTTTATTGTACTTAATTAGGCGACATGGTGGCTTAGTAGCATGTTCTCCCCGTGTCCGTGTGGGTTTCCTCCGGGTTCTCCGGTTTTCTCCCACAGTCCAAAAACATGGATCAAGTCAATTGAGTTCTCCAAATTGCCCCATATACAGTGTGTCTGTGTGAGTCAGTGTGTGCCCAACAATAGATTGGCACCCTGCCCTGGGTGTATCTGCCCAGCGCCCGAAATGTTCTCCCCTGGATGGGGAACCCCCCCCCCTTCCCCCACGACCCTTAAATAGGATAAAGCGGAAGAATGAATGAATGTACTTAATTAAATGGCATCTGACATGTTTTGTCGTATCATCCACCCTGCATCTGAGTGTGTTTTCTCCTGGTCATCCTTTTTCCTCCCACATTCCAAAATCATGCTGATGGGTACATCAGAGACACATATTGAAATATGTTCCCTTTAGAGGATGTTATTACGCTTGAGCAAATATTATCCAGAAGTGTATAAAAGTTTAATAAAACTGGACTTCAGCTGCTTTATTATAAACCAGTTTATGCAGTGATTGAGTTAGAAAGTCATTAGAGTAATTTGAGCTTAAGGTTCGTATTTAGATCTCCCCATTAATACCAGCATTATTGCTTCCCTTCTAATCTGCTTTAACCTCCCACCATTACCTCGTTTACAAACATATTTCAACATGTCATTCATTCATTCATTATCTTCCGCTTATCCTCTATTAGGGTCGCGGTGGGGTTCCCCATGCCCATCCAGGGGAGAACGTCTCAGGCGCTGGGCAGATAGACCCAGGACAGGGCACCAATCCATCGCTGGGCACACACTCACTCACACATACACACTCTATAGGGGGCAATTTTGAGAATTCAATTAACTTGTTCCATGTTTTTGGACTGTGGGAAGAAACCGGAGAACCCGGAGGAAACCCACGCAGACACAGGGAGAACATGGAAACTCCACCCAGATGGGGATACGAACCGGGAATCCCTAGCGCTGAGAGGCAAACGTGCTAAACCACTAAGCCACTGTGCCGCTATTTCAACATGTCGATTCTTAAAATCTTGTTCATTTATGAATGCTGAAAAGAGCAGACCTCTGCAAAGTGCTTATTTTGTAAAAAAGCATATGCTACACTTTAATACATAATTCAGCTGAAAGCAGATGTCTGAAGCTCTCTTCCTCGACCTCAGGCTGTCTTGTTTTTAAAGTTGCGCTCTTTTCACTGTTTGCCATCCGAGCATTCGCTTCAAGCTGGGCATTCAGTCGAGTTTTATTTCCACGCAAGCTGTCCTCTCAGATTATTCATATTTGTTTGAATGTTTGTGAGAAAAAGATTCTAAGAGAGGAGCCCTTTGCTTTTACTCACCAAATGGTTCTTGTAAGACACTTTCATAATGAAATAACTTTTTCATAGACCATTAATTCTGCATAATCCAGTTTGTTAAATTCCCCTTCATTTTTTTAATACTACAGATTTGAGCTTTTTCATGTTCCTTGTTTATTTACACCTCCTTGTTTTAGTGTGTTTAATACTTTCCCCCTGCGTCATTTCACACGTAAAGTAATTTATAGACCTACTAGGAGGTGTATCCAAACTTTTGACTTGCACTGTGTACTTGCATCTTCAGTTTTCATATGAAGAAAGGATTATTATTATTATTATTATTATTATTATTAATAAAAAACACGCAAATTGCTAAAGACACCCTTTATATAGGGAATATGATGAACCCTAATTTTATATATTTATATTGTATATTATATTCTCTATTTTAATAATATATAAATTCCCAGAGGAACAAGATTAATGACAAAAAGTGGTAAAAACGAAATCAAGGCAAGAAACAGTGGCATCTTCAAAGACAAGTGAGGTCCTCACATGTTCTGCTTTTCACCCACACACACACACACACACACACACACACACACACACACACACACTCTCACTCCCCACCTCTCTGCTACTGTGCTGGAGAGACCTGCAGTGGAGCCAGAGGTTTCCCAGCTCATCAGTCGCTGTCTGAAAGGCATAGTCAAAAAGGAACGAGCATGCGTGAATGCATGCGTGTGTGTGCCTGCTGTGTGTGAAGAGGGGCTGCACTCGTCCTCCTGCACCCAAAAGGACGGAGACGGAGAACGAGACGTTGTGAAAGCGGAGCTACAATTAAGACTCTTTCATCATGGCTGCTGCATAGGCATCCATCACTGCAAGGATAGTGTTCATGAGGTGAGGCAGCTGTGTGTGTGTGGTGATCATGTATTGTCTCTGCCTTGCACATTTATCTGCTTCCTTTTGTTTTGTGCATGAAATATTTGTGTGTGTCCAGGCTTTTAGTGAAAGAGGAAGAAAGAGGCAAAACGCGGTCCCCAAACGCCAGTCCTAATTACCCTGCATGGCAAAATTCCCATTATTGTTTAAGTCTCTCTCGCTCTCTCTCGCTCTCTCCCTATTAATAATAGATGAAATACTGGGGAGTGGGCTGCATGTCTGAATGTGTGTTGCTATGGTTAGCCTGAAAGGCTCCAAATCTGCCATACAGAATGAAATCCTAAATCAAAAATACATTTACACCAAGAAAAGAAAACGCCAGACATTTCAAATACTGGAAGACCAGAACAGCATCAAGCAGATTATCAAGCTCCTGCTGGATTCCTGCTTTTTGTAGGATTAACAGAAGAAACTAAAATAAGGATGTACAGGAGAAAAGAGACTTTTTTTTAAAGGATGAAAGAGGTAGTCTTACTAAGAGCCAGTGTTTCTGCTCCTCTCAAACACAGCTGTCTGCATTCTAATACATTAGCAGTTGAGCATCGAAGCTCGTCACCCATCTTTTGGTCTTCCTTTCCTTTCTTCTTGTCATTCATTATTATGTGTTCACAGAGCTGAGTAGACAAATGGTTGTGGCTGGATCCTGTCAGTGTGAGTGTGAAGGACCTGATGGATAGTGGGATCAATTAGATTAGAGGGACCTCTTTTCAAGTAAAACTAGATAAGACTGAAGGCTGCCTAAATGGATCTGCATTCATCAGCCAGAAGTCGCTGAATGTTCCTTTCATGACCATTATCCTTGGAAATTGCATTAAATCAATCTAATCAGTGCACTGTTTCCAACGCGCCTGCAACGCATCGGTTTCCACACATGTTTTGTATTTGTTAATGCTTTAGAAACCGTACCGTTTTTACAAGAACTACAAACAATAAATACGATAACGGTATTTACACAGCTTGCCTTTACCGAAACGAGATTTAAAAAGAAAGATATTTGACTGAAGTCTAGGCATGCAGCATGATGGTGTAGTGGTGAGCTTGTCTGCCTCTCAGTGCTGGAGATCCAGGTTTGAGTCCTGACCCGGGTGAAGTTTCCATCTTCTCTCATGTCCGTATGGACTTTCCCCAGGTTCCCCAGTTTTCTTCCCCAATCCAATGCATTTAAGTTGGCTGCTCTTCATTGCCCCGTTCTAAATTGTCCCTATACAGCATAGTGTGTGAGCAAATGTGTGCACAGTGATGAATTGGCGCCCTGTCCTGTGTGGATCTGCCCAGTGACCAAAACATTTGCACTTGGATGAGCATCGCAACCCCCCCCCCCACCACCTTTGTAATTTGACAAAATATACATGTAATGTAATGTAATGTGTTCCTATTTTTTCATAGTTGATTTATTTACCTGTTTAAAAGTAATTGTTCAAACCTAAATAATAAAAAAAGTCTTTTAAACTGTACGATCAGTCACAGCAATGTGGATTTACTTTAATATTTCATTCTCAGGTCTGAAGCAATCAGTAAAGCTGTGCCAGTAGGTAAAGACAGTGTACTTATTTTACTTGTACTTATTTTAAGCAGACAGTCCTGCAGTTCTTATTGTTATAAAGTAATCATTACTATAAGTGATTATCTTTTGATTACTGCTGCAACTGTTTTAATAACCATTCAGACTGTTCTGTTTACACTACCCTCTCTACCCTGGGACCTTTCTGGGATGTGTGTGTATGAGTAACAGCAATCTATGACTAATGAACAAAACAAAACATGGGACATAGTAAGAAATAATAGGAATTGTCAAAAGAATTGTACAAGCTTAAAAACATGCTTTATTAACATACTGTATTAAATGCAAATTTAAAATATAGGTGGTGGCTGGTGGGACTGCTGTACAGGCACTCTGGGTGCTTCATACAATCTCTCTCTGTGGCATGAGATGTTTCATATAGACTTCACATGCTCATCAACGGAGTGTTAGTTACTTCTTATCAAAGTCCATTGCTGTTGGCTCTGCCTCCTTCCCCCATGTTGATGCCCTCCTTAATTTTTTTGTTTTGTTTTTATTTATTTTTTTCTGTAATTTAAAACTTTTTGTCATATAATTTCAGTAAGAACCACTAAACATGTTCTGTTTTTTTTCATATTATTTTATTTTCATTACGCTTATTAAGGCATTCTGTATAATAATTGTTTCAGTTTAAAGCACCGCCGGCTCAGACAGTCTCAATGATAGACATGTCTTCTTTTGCTCAGGTGTGAAAACTGAAAGGAAAACTTTAACTCCGAAGAATCAGAAAAGCACATTCAGCATGGCGACTGAGGAAAAGTCAGGAGTCAAAAGCAGTACCACCATCGTGCCATGCTTTTTATTTGTTGAGGTGAGTTGCAGTCTGACTTTCATTAAATCAAAATGCATCTCTGTGATGTTTGAGAATGTAGAATATAAATGAGACTGCTGTGGTTTAGCTTTTTGTTAAAGATTGAAAAATTGTCCATTATCAAAGTTCTAATCCGTTTATCAGGACGTCGAGTGCCGGGTCGCACGGTCCCGATCTGGGTGAAGTTTACGTGTTCACTCTGTATTCGTGTGGGTTTTCTTCAGGTTCTCCAGTTTCCTTCCACACTCCAAAAAAATGGATTCAAGGTGAATTGGCTGCTCTAAATTGCCTTTATATATAGGGTGTCTGTGTGAGTAAGTATGTGTGTGCCCATCAATGGGTTGGCGCCCTGTCCTGGGTTTACCTGAAATGTTTTACCCTGGATGGACATGAAAAACACCCCCTCCCTGTGACCCTAGTACATGATTAAGCCGAAGATGATGGGCAGAAACAGTTTGGGGAGGGTCCATTTTCAGCTACATTATGACGGTTGGCATATTAAAAGGGATGAATAAGTTGTAGGCTAACTAAACCAGCCCACTCAGAGCTCTAACCTTAACCCCGTTTAGTACCTGAACTAGAACACAGATTGTAATCCAGTACCTTTGTTTCCTTTATAAACTTGCAGAAATTCCCACAGACACATTTCAAAATATTATGGAATGCATTGTCTGAAAATATCTGCTTATGTAGAACCTTTACCCATATATATATATATATAGTGTATGTATGTATATCTGTGTGTGTGTATATATATATATGTATGTATTTTATGTATCTGGGTTCTGTGATACCACAATGCCTTAGTGCTGCGTCGGTGCTGTGAAAGACAATTTGGAGCCACCTCTGTTATTACCGAGTATACTCCTGCTGTTCTTCTGGTCTAATGAAATGTTTTGAGCCTATATTTTCCACTATCTTTAATTACTACTAGAAACAGATAGGGATGCAGGAAGGAAGAGGCTTAGACTACTGAGCACATTAAAACTGAGAAATCCATCATTTAGAAATATAAAATTGTCAGTTCAAACAAAGAGTAAAAATTAAATTACACAGTGAGTAAATTTAGAATTAAAAACTGCATAAATAGCAAGTGAATCTGAATCAGAGATTTAGAAAATAAAATGTGTACTTTTATGTGGTGTTTAATTTTTAAGCAGCTTTTAATAAAACCATGTCATACATGAAAGGATTTAATTATAAGACTTTTAGAGCTTCGGGGCTTTCTGTTGTCCATGTATTTTTAATTATCATGTTGATATTTAGTCTTCACGAAGAGCTTAATACAAGCCCACACATTTACACACACTTATTCCCACTTTTGAATCTCTGCTGCTGTTTCTATGGAAACCATTACACTGTATTATTGCACATCTTTTTCCCTTTCTGCTCTGCATCAGTTGATTTTTTTTTTCTTTCTTTTTTTCCTGCTGTTTTTGTTTATTGTAAACTGAGTCTCTGATTCATGTGTCAAACGTGTCTACACATCTGCACTACCCCCTACACTTTGATATACATAAGATATATATAATGTGATGGCTGGACATGGTTTGTACAGTGTGTCTTAAGATTCTTATTCTTACTCCTATTGTAGGAGTTTAAAATACTCACATTAACCATAATGCCATTCAGATGTTCCCTCATTCTGATAGTAGAACATCATCTGAAGCTTCATGATTTCATATGTACCACCAAAGAGCAGGGATTATTTGGTGGGTGCATTAGTCCTATCCCAGCAGTGTTATTGAGGTGGCAAAATGAAACTACAGCAGCACTGCTGCACTAAAACCCCCTCACCACATCAGTATCACTGCAGAACAAATGTATATACCAACAAGGGGTATATTTCTGAGGGAAATCCAATTGTGGACTGTCCAAACTCCTTTATTGGAGCTGCTTAAAATTAACTAGGCAGCCTTCACATCCTGTGTTCGTCCCACTAATTAAAAAAAAATTCACCCTCTAATAAGTGGTCTAAAATGGCCAATATTTACTTACTTTTGCCTCTTTCTCTTGTGTTTGATTTGATTCGTTTGAGTTAAGTAATCACCAACTTTCTAGCAGCAGTGTGGGTGTTTATTTTAATACACTACTGGGTATGTCCACAGTGGTGTAGTAAAACACTGCATGTGTTCTAAAGAGGCCCTTATGCGTTCCAAGTTGGCTCTGCATGAATTGAATTGAGACACACACACACACACAGTCTTATTAACACCTTACTGTGGGATCACACACCTAACTCTGTGTGCATCTGGCTGCTATCCTCATCTCTAAAAATATCAGGTGTCAGATGGTCTCTAATACTTGTTTACCCTGATCTGAAAAAACATACATGCAAAACACACACCTTTGTGATCAGAGTCATCACTACATTAACATGCAGAAGGAAAAAATAGTATGTATGAGTCTGACTAATAATAAAACTGAATAAGTCACATAACACACACTGTCATACATTATATAAATCATCGAGCAGAGGGGAAGATTACATTCATTGCTGTAGTTTGGCGCAAGCCGTCTTCAAACCTAACACACACACACACACACACACACACACAC
Source organism: Corydoras maculifer (assembly GCA_019802435.1). NCBI lineage: Eukaryota > Metazoa > Chordata > Actinopteri > Siluriformes > Callichthyidae > Corydoras > Corydoras maculifer. The sequence goes on from JAFMOD010000325.1 coordinate 273,440, forward strand.
AGAGCATCCTAATAAAATCACCACCACACTGCCGATTCGTATGCCATCATATGCCAGCATCCCACTCTCCTTCCTTTTTCTTTTCCACTCACCATTGGTCCGTCTTCTGTTCTTTTCGTCACTCAGGAGTTATACTCCTCTGCCACCCCCATGTTCTCCTTTTCTTTCTCCTACGCAGGCAGTGTTGTCCACCAAATACTAAGTTTATGAGTCCACAATGGCAATAGGAAGTAGGTTTTAATAATACGAGTATACAAGGATCATACAATCAGGTACACCCATTTACAATTTGTGGACACAACTTTTGTAAGTCACTCTGGGTTGGTCCATTACCCAAGAGCCCCCTGTTCCATAAACACATTTTATTTTTGACATTAAAAAAAATTGACACTGTGGTTTTTAGTCATATATTCTTAAAAGCTATATTAATCTGTGCTGTTCATAGAAGTAATGCATCAAACCGTGTGAATCTGCAGTCTATAACTATAACTATATACAGTATATGTATATATATATATATATATATATATATATATATATATATATATATATATATA
>JAFMOD010000325.1:280908-340558 GCA_019802435.1 Corydoras maculifer
TATTTTCTTTATACAGCCGAAAAACCACATGATGTTGACTTCTAGATGAATATATTCCAGCACAAATACATTGTAATACCCCTATCCCCACATACCATCCCAAGCTTCTCCCCAACCTCAAAGTCTTTCTGTTTTCCCCTGCAGACATTTCAGATTTTTTGTTTTTCATCTCTGTCTCTCTCGTTCTTATGGTGTGTTGCTTTGTTAGGTACTCTAAACCATTCATTTTCATTCTCTCTCTCTCTCGTTCTTGGTCTTTCTTTCTTTATCTCTCTCTCTCTCTCTCTCTCTCTCTCGCTCTCTCTCCCTCCCTTACTCTCCCCCTCCTATGCCAGTTTGTGTGGTAGTAACTGTGCAGGGTTGGAGTGTTCCTCCTCCTTCTTGGTTCTAAAGAGAGGACCATGTTCTATTTCCAGCTGGTGATCATGGCAGGCACGGTCCTTCTGGCTTACTACTTCGAATACACAGATACCTTTCCCGTGCATGTCCAGGGCTTCTTCTGCTTTGACAAAACGTTCTCAAAGCCTTACCCAGGTCCGGAGGAGAACAGCAAAGTGCCACCTGTCCTTGTTTATTCACTGGTAACTGCTATTCCTACCCTCACGGTAAGCAGGCTACTTTTTATTCATCTCTTTTAAAAAAATTAAATGCAGGTTAAAAACATCAAAAAAAAAAATTCTTGTTCAAGGTTTTTAACCCAGATTGGGGGATATACCTGTATATGGATGTGTATCTGTGTGGAGGTGGAGGGCTGTGTGAGTGGGAGGGTAGCAATGCTTGATTTTACACACAGAGTACAACAATGGAAGTACGGCATTATATTAGAGGAATCTGATTCTATAAATATTGGAACATATTTAACTAGACCTGAAACACATTTATTATTCTAATTAATTCAATTTATTAATATCTGTCATTAAAACAGAGGAGCGTTACTTATTTTCAGGAAAGCTATTAAACTATGCAAATAGAACACCAAGGATTCTGCACCATTAACGTAGTCACACATAAAATAAAATTGAAACAAAGTATTTACTTTAATGTTTAAAATGTTTAACTAGCACTTTAATATAAAGGTCTAAGAAAATGTTATTCAAGCTTGCGGTCAAAAGTAATGTCATTCAAAGGCGAAGTTACCGTTTGACTTTTTGACTTATAATATATTTTTGTAAATGTTGTTTCTACATTAAATCTGTAATTTAACATGTAAATTACTTAAAGCTTTAGGTTTAAAAATGAAGTAAAATACAGTACCACTCAAATGTTTGGACAAGTAGGCTTCGTTACAATATTATTTTATGTTACACAGTACAGGTCCAAAGTTTGGAGACACCACCTTCTTGCTCACACTTCTATTTCCTCCACTTACCATACATATAGACTTTTTTAGTTCTCCAATTCCAGACTGTAGTCTATCTGTGTTCTTTGTTGTTGTTAGTCCCTGTTGGTTCTCTGTTCTTTGTTGGTCAGGAGCATCACAGAACAGGTATCATTTGGGTGGTGGATTGTTTATGGTCAGTTCTGCAGTGACACTGATGTGGTGAGGGGGTTTTAGTGCAGCAGTGCTGCTGGAGGTTCATTTTAATGTGACCACATGAATGCATTTTGTTACAGACTGTAGTCCATCTGTTTCATTGCGTACTTTGTTCTTATTTATTTTATACTCGAATGATCAGGATTCTGATCCATCACGTTGAAGGTGTTATTTGGATAGTGGGTCATCCAAATAACACTGCCTACATGATGCTGATGGCTGGACTTGTTGGTCTGGGTATTCACAGTCTAACATTTAACACTGCTGTGTCTGATTCACACACACACTTACACATCATGCACACACACCACTAATACAGACTGACATTCTCTGACATTAACATCACAATAATGCTGAGCGATGGTTGTAGAGATCACAAGGTTGAAATAAAAAGGTTCAGCTCTGTAATTCCCAATAATAATTATAAAGAACATTTAGGGAAATGAATGCATTGTCACTGCGCATTTATTTCTCATCATGTAAGAGCTGAAAACTATATATTATGCCAATGCATTATCTCGTATCATTTATTAAAATTGTGCTATTGACTTAATATATATACCACTAAGCCATGGATAAGGGGTAAGGCTTATCCTAAACCCCAACCCTTTACTTCTTTACTCTACTTCTGTATATATTGACATGACATATGGAGCATCTGTAAAAGGTACACAAAATGCAGCTACTAATCCTCATGATTCTTCATGGGTGTGTTTTGGGCGTTATGTGTAATACACAAATCATCGTGACATACTGTTCCCTTCAAGAGCCATGTGGCACTTTGACATGACATTGGCGGAGGTTTGCTCTCTCTGAGGTGTCCAGAGAAACCTGCCGGTTCCCAACTGCTCTTTATTCTTTTATTGAATGAGATTTTTTTTATAATAAGATCATTATAGAATGTATTGTATGTCATTTGATCACTATATTATTATTATTTAATTAATTTCAATATTTAATGTAATTAAGATTATGGTCCACTTAATGTCTCCTTACTGTTTATTAATGCCTTTGATAACTGGAAAGCTGTTTTATGGCAATTTAACTTTGTAAAAAGCAAAGTCTAAATAATATAAAATCAAATTGAATGTTCTTCATGCTCCAGACAGATGCGAGACAGATACCAATAACACAATGTGACATCCCAACCAAGCAAAGTCATCTCCTCCACTCATAATCTGTGGAACATATACTGTGACAACACCCCTGTAATAGCAGATCTTTCTTAATCAGACATGTCATTTCCACTATCTTTAGTCTTGCTAATGAAAAGGCCTGATCACTGACCATTCCTGCTTTCTTTTTGCATAACAGAGGTGAAAGGATGCTGTTAATGAGCAGAATCATTAGAATGATTTTATAAATGTGTAATCATTTGGACTTGTTTTAAATGTCTTTCTCTCATATGCAGATTCTGGCTGGAGAATTAACGTCATTCTTCATGAAGTCACAGGGCACGCAAGAGAAGACCATTGTTACTGCAGACTGCTGCTACTTTAACCCCTTGCTGAGACGCATTATCCGCTTTCTAGGTGAAAAAAGTAACGTCAAGTCAATTTCATTATACACCTCCATTAATTACTTCACGGTGGTCTGAATAACAGTCTGTCCTAAATATATAATTCTATGTTTATACTAAAAAACTTTATTAGAAAAGGTAAAACATGAAGACAATGGCCGTAGCAAAGAGTCAGAATTTAATGACAATCCAAGATGGATATTAATTAATTTTATATTCCTCAGTAATTACAATGGCTATTGAGGCTCCAGATTACTTGCTTGGACCTCTGTCCTCAAAACAAGTGCTAGTTCAAGATTATAGAAATGTAGTTTAGGTTGCACAGTTTTACATCATACAGTTGAGTGTATATTGTGAAACATGCTGCCAACTGATGTGATCATTGAGTAAACATGAACAAGACTTCCATATGACATAAATATGTTTCCTCTGGTGGAGAGCGATTATTGCTATTGTGCACAATCATTGGTGTTTCAGCTCAAACCACATAGAGGTGGTGAGACATTTACAGCTGCTTGTTGATGGTTGTACAAAGTATATAAACCTCTAAGATCTAAAGTCCTGAAGAGTAAGTATGTTAAATGACGTGGTAATCGAAACAGCAATAGGAATAAGGAACATGGACACAAAGACATACACAGACTTTCACCCTCATTTATAGAATTAAAATGACATTCATGGCTTTTTATTTCAGGCGTCTACTCTTTTGGACTCTTTACCACAACTATTTTCGCCAACGCTGGGCAGGTTGTCACTGGAAACCAGACGCCTCACTTTCTGTCAGCTTGCCGGCCGAACTACACCGCTCTGGGCTGCCACTCCAATCTTCAGTACATAACAGAACGTCGAGCTTGTACGGGAAACCCACTTGTAGTTTTATCTGCCCGCAGATCCTTTCCCTCAAAAGATGCAGCACTGAGCGTCTATTCTGCAGTCTACACTGTGGTACGTACAACGTTCGGAAACCGCTCTCAATAATATACTTACATTGCTATTCTTCTTCTTGATGGTTTGTAAATGTAGGTAAGAGTAACTAATGCTTTTCTAAACTGTGTACATATATAACACTGTAGTTGTATAAGTTTACATTCTAAACATAAAATTTAATCAGATCATTTAGCTTCAATCGATCAATTACCTGTTGGGTATATCACTTTGCCTTTATCTCAACTCTATATACATAATAATTTTTAATCTATTTATTAAATGAAATAAGGCGGCACGGTGGCTTAGTGTTTAGCATGTTCTCCTTTCAGCACTAGGTATTCCCGGTTCGAGTCCCCATCTGGGTGTTCTCCCCGGGTCCGCGTGGGTGTCCTCCGGGTTCTCCGGTTTCCTCCCACAGTCCAAAAACATGGATCAAGTCAATTAACTTCTCCAAATTGCCCCATATAGAGTGTGTGTGTGTGAGTGAGTGTGTGCCCAGCGATAGATTGGCCCTGTCCTGGGTTTATCTGTCTAGCGCCCGAAACATTCTTCCCTGGATGGGCATGGTCCCCCCCCCGGACCCTAATATAGGATAAAGCGGAAGATAATGAATGAATGAATTAAATGAAAAAGAATATCTTACAAACAACCATTACTTGTCAAGTCCCATCATACCTACAGCTACAGCATGCTCCTTCAGGTGCCCCACACTAGGCTTCGAACTATTGGGGAGCAAGCCTTTTGCTTGGCTGCACCAAGTCTCCCGGCCCTGCTTAGGTCAGCTCAGAGCCTGGACAATTTTAAAGCTCTGCTCAAGACTTTTCTTTTTTAAAAAAAGCATATAATTGTTGATGCATTGATACATGCATAATATTCAATGATTTTTAGTGTTGGATGTTTGCCATTATTGTGGCACTTTGAGATTTTACATAATGAAAAGTGCGTTACAAATAAAATCTATTATTATTATAAACAACTATCAATGAAATTTTTTTTTTATATAGAAGAAAGGTCGTGTGCTCACATTACTCTGTGTGTGTGTGTTTCACTGCACGTATGGGTTAAATGTGGGGGACAGTTTGCTCTGTGTATAATCACTGTAGGCAAAATTGATCACTTTATTGATCACCACCATGACGGCCATTTTCGAATCCAGGTTGAAATTAACAACAAAAGTGTTTTCAATTTATTTTATTATTATTATTATTTTTTTTATCTGTGAGATAAAACAATCGACATGTACGCTCTGAAGGACCTGTCTATGGTTCCAGATGTATGTGACCCTGGTGTTCAGAACCAAGGGAACTCGTTTGACCAAACCGACTGTCAGTCTGACGCTGCTGTGTCTGGCCATGTTGGTGGGCGTGGTGAGGGTGGCCGAGTATCGCAATCACTGGGCTGACGTGCTTGCTGGTTACTTCACGGGAGCAGCCATTGCTGTGTTTTTGGTGAGCGTGTGTGTGTGTGTGTGTGTGTGTGTGTATGCATGGAATAAAATAAATGGCTTAAAGATTGAAACTTCTCGCCATGAACAATAACATATACAAATGTGTTCCTGTGCTTTTTCAGGTGACCTGTGTGATCAACAACTTCCAGCAGACCAAGCCCCCTCCTCTGCCCATACGACCTCCACGTCCCGAATCAGTCCTGGGCATGCCGATGGTGGCACTGCCTTGTGTGGAGAGTCCACTCGAAAAGTTAAGTGGCACTCAGGTAAGGGGCGGTGGCAGGTGAGAGGCAGGGCCATATGTACAGGGTGATCAATCACAAAACCTCTGTTCTCCTCCCCACTTTACCCTGTGGATGCTAAAGTGATACCCCTCCTGCAGACCCATGCCCTTGCCTGACTACCACCACCCGACAACTCAGTGTACATCCAGGACCTTTTCCTGTTCTTGTTTAACAGATCAGATGGAAGCTGTGTCTTTTCTAATATCATTAGGTGACATTGTCCCACGGTGACTGTTAAAATGAATGTTTCTGTGACTAAGTTGAGGTTCGTTTAAGGCTCTGCTATGATGTGACTTCCACTTCCACTGCGCATGGCATTGAAACTCCCACTAATGCCAATGTTGTGTGCTGACGTCTTTGAAGCAGAGTCCCACGTTTCGTAGAAGCCTGAAAAATAAGACCATGAAGGACTTTGCGGATGGAAGCTTGAGTCCTACTCTCAGACACTGTGAATCGATTTATTTGCCGATCTTGATGTAGAGCCCACAAGGCCAAAGTTGTGAGTGCCTGGAGTCGAGCTGCTTTAACTGAACCTAATATAAGAAGACTAATATGTACCACAGTCTACAACCACCATCATTTGTTCTCCGTCATCCCACATAGTCATCTCTGTATGTGTTCCTACGACATGATTTGCATCGACACAGTCATCTTATCGAACAGTCATTACTCGCATTACTCATTTTAATTTCTGCCTGTCAGCTTTCCATCCATCACCATTTCTTTTCACAGTCAGTCTGTCTCTCTCTTTTCTCTTTCTTTCTCACGCTCTCTCTTTCCATCCTTACAGACTTCAAGGGGATCTCCATTCACTGAGATCACATGACCATCAGCCTTATCGGTTCCCCGCCACTCCCGATGTCCTCATACCGTCTCGCTCCATTTCCAGCGAAGTCTAGACCCGCCTCCCGAGCATGCTCAGCAGTGCGCCGCAGCTCACGCCACTGGACGCTACGCCACCCTCTACCGTTCCTACTCGACGCAGGTCTAGACATTTTCCTCCTTGCTTCACTTCTCACTTCCATATTCCTTCCAAGTTGCCCTCGGGGCTTCAAAGCACTTTTCAAACAAACGAGACGTGACAGTCCACATTGTTTGCTGCATTTCTTGAGACTCGGCTGAGGAGACTGAATAAAGCTCGTCTGACAGTTGAGGGAACGTGACACAGTTGTCATGACTTTCCAGTTTGGGGTGTTTGTTTGAGCAGTTCGGCCTTAAAATTCCACTCTATTCATTGAATTCCACCTCAAAATCTTCACCCGAAGACCGTCAGCCCTGAATCAAACCTTCTCCCAAGGGAACCGATGTAGACGAATCATCTGTAGGACAAATTCAGTGTTTAGTCAGGCCTCTTTTTGTTGTGTTCGTAGTAGTTTTCAAAGAGGCGCATTTACTGTGTATGTACAGTACTCATTTTACAATATAGTCACTGTCTGGATTTCTACAGCAGGACCACATTCCCCAGTGTCTTTTTCATCACCAGAGAAATCGCAAAGAGGACCTGAACTATTTTTTCTACCTATTTGTATTTAAAATTCCTAACATGCCCTTTGTAACAGGCATTTTCCTTTAAGCACATTTCATTTCAAGGGTAAAAAGCAGCTCATTCACAATCCAGAAACCTGTCGATTCACATTCTGGGGCAAGGACCATTTCTCTTTTTGCAATAGTACATCTAGCATTCTAAGACTGAACCCCAAAAGAATGAGAAAGACACCTTGTGAGGACCAAGGCTCAGTTGGGACTCGTCCTCCTTGAGTGGCCAAGCAGCATCAACAGTTCAGGACACCAATGTGCAGAGTGTGAACTGATCAGGTGTCCATTTACCAAAATTAGAAAAAACCGTCACAAGGGCAGTTACCTCAGCTCAGATTTCAGAATAAGCTTCTGTTCGACACATCGTCACATCCTCAAATTTATTATCTGCTACAATTTATAGAAATCAAAGCACACATTCATACGTATGAAATCATAAAGAACCAATAATGTGTATCTCTCACTTTCTGTTTGTCGTGGATATAACTTTCTTTAATTCTACCAGGCATTTATCGTTATTTCAGTTCTTAATTTGTCTAGATTGATCAAGTTCATGCATGATGCCGTCTGGTTAGCACAATTTCCCAAAACGTTCCCAAAAAACTTAAAAATGGCTTACTACTCAATTTTAGTCTGATTTTATTATTTGTGTTTAAAATGTGAGAAAAAAACCCCGTCTTCACTTCGTGACAGTTTTGCTGCTTTTAATTTGCACAATGCTTCTCCTTCCATGTACACTTTTTGTGGTGTGTAATGTTTTCTGTTTTGTTGGAAATCTCACCGATCACCACCCACCTTAATTTAATGACACTTTTTTCCCTTTTCTTACAAAAAATGATTGTACAGTTTTGTAAATATACATTTTCTTTTGTTAAAAATATAGAGAAAAAAAAGTATAGTTTGTGTCTTTATGCAGACACCATGAAGCACTCATTGCTGTTGCTGTAATACTGTATTATTCTTCTAATCATGGAACCCATCACACACGTTCTTTGGAAAATAAAACTGAACAAAACAATTGATGAGAATTTTTTTTTTGCATCTAGAACTTTAGTTCTCATCTTTTTTGGCATTCACAAACTGTGATTGAGGCCTAAGCCTATAGTTCCAATGATTTTATGTCTGGCAGGGTAGATTAGGTGGAACATTTTCTTACAGTCGACTGCATCTCTGCTGATCTGTTTGAACAGAAGCACACTTTTTTTTTTTTTTTAAATACATTCTTTTATTATAATTTCACTAAAAGATTAGTTAAGTAAAAGTGGGGTGGTCCTCTCACCCTGCAGTAGTATAGAGTCCTGGCAAACTCCATTTCCCATAATTCCACAATTGTGTTCATATGTATATTTATCTGTGAGATAAAACAATCGACATGTACGCTCTGAAGGACCTGTCTGTGGTTCCAGATGTATGTGACCCTGGTGTTCAGAACCAAAGGAACTCGTTTGACCAAACCGACTGTCAGTCTGACGCTGCTGTGTCTGGTTTTAAATCATTATTTTATTATTATTTCACTAAAAGATTTGTTAAGTAAAAGTGGGATGGTCCTTTCACCTGCAGTAGTATAGAGTCCTGGCAAACTCCATTTCCCATAATTCCACAGCATGATTAGGCAAACTGCCATCACCTGGAGAGCTTCCTGTTAAAGATCAAAAAGGGCTTCTTTGTTGCAGGGTTAGATTTGTACATTTGTTTAAAAGAAACTTGCAAAGAAATCAATGATATTTTAAGTAAAATATGAAGTGTCTTTGTGCAGTACACACTTTATTTAGAAATATACATAAAACTCTGTAGTAGTTCTGGACTCTGTGCTTGTTCTTCTCCCAAGACGCTCCATCACGGTAATTACATTCACATTTATTCCTCTTGCAGACAATTTACTCCGAAGCATCTTACAAGTAACAGGACAGCTGCAGTATTATCATTTGTCATTTTGATTTAATACTCAAATTAATTCTACATTTCTTTTTACATATCTTTCTATTTGCTTGTCTTCTGGTGTTTCTTTAAAATGCTGAATGTTCCAGCATTAGAGGAAAAAAAGGAATAAAAATCAATCCACCATTTAATATTGATGAAGATATGGAGTGTGAATTAGCACCACTGTGAGGTTCAAGAAAGGTACAGCAGTCGTTATTAGAGTGCAGTGAGTGAGCAAGGGTGCAGGGTTGTCCTGTCAGGGCCTTGTATTGAGGTACTGGATGCTGGGTAAACAAGCATTTGAGTTACAATAATCTATTCATATAAATGAACAGCTTACATTTCACAGCTTTGAGGCTCTACTGTAAGGTTTGTAGTGCTTTTTAAAATATACAAAAAAAAAAGTCACAACTCATTCATTCATTATCTTCCGCTTTATCCTATATTAGGGTCGCGGGGGGGTTTCCCATGCCCATCCAGGGGAGAACGTTTCGGGCGCTGGGCAGATACACCCAGGAGAGGACGCCAATCCATCGATGGGCACACACACTCACTCACACAGACACACTCTATATGGGGCAATTTGCAGAATTCAATAGACTTGATCCATGTTTTTGGACTGTGGAAGGAAACCGGAGAACCCGGAGCAAACCCACGCGGACATGGGGAGAACATGGAAACTCCACCCAGATGGATTTCGAACCGGGAATCCATAGCGCTGAGAGGAGAACATGCTAACCACTAAGCCCAAGTCACAACTCACTTTTATAAATAAAAAAAAAAGTGTAATCATTTATATTAATGATTACAAACAGAAATAAAACCCTACTTTAAAATTGAGCCTGTGTGTGCGAGCGCATCATGTTTGTTAAACCAGCGTACATTAGATTATCAGCTTATTATGAACTCTTCCCATCATGTTGATTAGTCATCTGATCGGTTTCTGATTGATTTGGCAATATAATGCTAATGAACACACAACTTCAAAAAAAAAAAAATTTTTTTGCCTAAAAGTAGAACAAATTGATGGCTTGGTTCAGAGTTGAGTTGATTTAAACTTATTAATGTTATTATTATTATTTTAAGTCTGTGACTGCTTGGTCCATTAATGTTAATGTTTTGTTGCCGTGTTCCCACATTTACCTTATTCCAGGGTTGTAGGTGTAACATTTAATGGTTAAAAGTAACACAGTGCAATATCTAGGATAAGTGATTCTTTTGCACACTATGCGTTATGCCATTAGAGGGCGCTGTAATCCAACAGTAGATTTACATTACGTGTTGATTAAGTCATTTGACTTAAATAAACAATATTTCATACATTTTTAAATTTAAACATTATTGATCCAATGTATGAAATTTGTTTGCCTAGAAAATATTAGCGTTATTAACAATATTATTTAAAATTATTATTATTCCTTACTTTATTGACTTTTGATTATATCTCTACCTGGGTTGCGGGGTGGGGGGGGGGGGGTGCAGAGACACTCAAGGCAGGGCACCAATCCATCACTGGGCACAAACACACACTACATACGGGCAATTTAGATATGGCCAATTCACCTTAAAATGTATTTGGACCGTGGGAGGAAACCCATACAGACAAGGAGAGAACATGGAAACATCCCTAGAATGGGATTTGAACCTGGAGCTGAGAGGCAAACGTGCTAACCAATAAGCCACTGTGCCGCCCACCTCAATAAATAATGATGATTAATAATTAATTCTAATAATTTAAAATGAGTCTTGGTTTGGCAGTTGCTTAAAGAATGCTACTTGTCTGACTGCATTGCACCAAGTGTGAAGTTTGGTGGAGGGGTTCATAAGGTGTGCAGTTGTTTTTCAGGAGTTGGGCTCGGTCACATTAAGGAACCTTAATGCTTCTGAAGATTTTAGAGATTTTAGACAGCTTCATGCTCCCAACTTTGTGGGGACAGTTTATTTGGCCAAGCAGTGTATATATACACACATCTGAAAGATCCAACTCGTTGTGTATTTATGGATTTGTGACAACCACAAATGGTTGTAGCTGTGCACCAGAGTACAAAAATTTGGCAGTGTGAATGCTCATGCATATGATTTTTATATATATATATATATATATATATATATATATATATATATATATATATATATATATATATATATATATAATTTTTTTTTTAAGGTCCAATGACTAACTAGGGGAACATTAGTGTAAAGATGATCTTTACACTATGAGATGTATAAGATGCAGTATTGTATGTAAAATACTATAATCTCCGTGTAATGGATAATAAAACATCCTGCTAAAGTGTTTTTAGAGCTGACTTTAATATTTAATGACATAATATCTTTGGATGTTTACACAGCATATTTACACCCAACATCCTCATTATTCGACTTCTATTTTACTGCAAAATAGTTCCATCTACCAGTTTTTTCATTTTCTCCATTTTTAAGAAGTGCTAAATAATGACATATTAAACCATGTCTTAGAATAAAGCCTGTTATATAATAAATATTATTGGTAAGGCAATAATCAAGTGATGGAGTGAAAGTGGAGTGTGGGAAGATATTTAGGGAGCCATTGTGATCTTACCTGAAAACAGCAACCATTTTGATTAAATCTTAGATCTTGTAATCGATCCAGTCTACTAGTTAATCCTGTTGCCAAAAAGCTGAAGGGTACATTATGCAATGTATATGGTATGTTGTAATCAATTGTATAATAATGTAGCATCGTTCAGTCATTAAAACAAACATAATCTACAGCCTGTAATGGTTGATTAATATATTTGGTACCCTCAGTGTAAAGTGGGTGCACATCCAAGGTATAAAACATTTTAAATATCGATACAGAGCAGAGCACAGAAGACTTCATCTTCTAGATGGAGGCACAGACAGAGTGCTATACGATTCTCACCGACAAGTGTTTTATCAAAGCAAATGCAGTGTGGATGACTCACATCCAACTTGCTCTAAACCCCAGTGACATTATATTAATTAGCTATGAGCTCACCCTCTTTGAGCCGGGATTGTGGCAGCAGAGAGGCTCACTGTCTCTTTTTTATGAGGATGAGCTCACAATTTTTTTTTAAAATCACTTTATTTTCTTCTTTCTATTCACTAATCTGACTTTTCAAAATTTTCTTTTTCAAATTTTTGTCTTTTTCATAAACTGCAGAAATATCGGTAATATAGCAAATGATCTGTTATAAAGATGTGTTTGGCTTAATTTAATTAAAAGAGGCGGCAGGGTGGCTTAGTGGTTAGCACGTTCGCCTCTCAGTGCTAGGGATTCCCGGTTCGAATCCCCATCTGGGTGGAGTTTCCATGTTCTCCCCGTGTCTGCGTGGGTTTCCTCCGGGTTCTCCGGTTTCCTCCCACAGTCCAAAAACATGGAACAAGTTAATTGAATTCTCAAAAATTGCCCCCTATAGAGTGTGTCTCTGAGTGAGTGTGTGCCCAGCGATGGATTGGCGCCCTGTCCTGGGTCTATCTGCCCAGCAACCGAGACGTTCTCCCCTGGATGGGCATGGGGAACCCCACCGCGACCCTAATAGAGGATAAAGTGGGAGATAATGAATGAATGAATTAATTAATTAAAAGATAAAGACCTTTATTTTTACCGAATTAGAAAATACAGAATCCGTTTGTTGAAGGGTTTTTACCCATGAGCCTTCTGTGGGGGTTATAAAAGCACTATTTATTAATATTACTGCTTTATAGGTGACTAAGAAAATTGGATCTAAAGGCTTCAGTACATTCCAAATCTTGATTTCTTAAAAGTTGTTGGTCTCTAATTTTACTTTTGTTTTCAAGCAGATTCAAACCTGCTCAGGTGTTAATAAACTTTAGCGAACATTGAGTATACCATCTTCTGAACGAATTTTTAACTCTGTCTTGAGCTCTTTCTGCTCCACTTATTGTCCATGTTCTCAGTTCCACTTACCGTAAAGATGGACTTTGTAGTTCTACAATTCCACTCTGTAGTCCATCTGTGTGTGTTCTACAGTACATACTGTGTACTCTGTTCTAATGCTCAGAACCCCAATAGTACCACCACAGAGCAGGGGTTATTGGGTGGGTGCATCAGTCCTATCCCAGCAGTGTGACTGAGGTGGAGAAATGAACCTCCAGCAGCACTGCTGCACTAAAACCCCCTCACCACATCAGTGTCACTGCAGAACTGACCATAAACAATCCACCACCCAAATGATACCTGTTCTGTGATGCTCCTGACCAACAGAGAACCAACAGGGACTAACAACAACAAAAAAACAGAGATGTCTATTTGGTAAGTGAATAAAATAAAGATTGACGCAAGAATGACGCGTGTCCAAACTTTGGACAATAATTCAACACATCTTATCATGCTTTGCACATGGCTTCAAAACTTACTGGTTTTGCAGTAATTTGCAAAAGTTGGTTTTATTAAGCTTTTAAAATGATCAATGCTTGCAAAATTCAAGGAACAGCACTTTTATGTCATATTAGAGCATGTAAATTCATTCATTCATTTATTCATTATCTTCCGCTTTATCCTCTATTAGGGTCGCGGGTGGGGGGGTTCCCCATGCCCATCCAGGCGAGAACGTTTCGGGCGCTGGGCAGATACACCCAGGACAGGACGCCAATCTATCGCTGGACGAGCATGTAAATATTATTGATAAATATTATGATAATTGTACTATAATGGCATTTTGATTAATGATACAGAAAAAAATAAAAAAGCTACTCATAACCCAGTGTAGCTCTAAATATTCTAAATGTTAGACATCCATTCTTTTTTTTTTACGTATTGCTATCATTTCTTGTTTTAGGCTGCTAGTAACCTTGCAATTATCAGAAATGTTGCTGTGAAGAACTTTTTTAATTAAAATTATTTTGTCAGATTTAAACAAAGCAAACATTTCTGCTTCTGGAACGTTCTGGGGTGTCAGCTGAAGCTGGTGATCTTATTGATGAATTGATAATTGTCACAACTCCATTCATTTGTTTTTAGATTATTTTAAATCTTTTTACACTTATCAATCATTTCTATGTCTCAAGCTCTTTCCCATTTCTCGCTGTCTGTCTGTCTGTACTTATGGCCCACCTCTCGCTCCAACATTATCTTTCCCGGAAATTGCATTTCCAGCACAGCCAGGGCCCCATTATGAGAGCAGAGAGATATGCTGTAACCTTTTTAAAAAGCCATTAGAGCTGCACCTGCCCCTCCCCATTATCCAACCACCCCACACTCCTTCCCCCATCAGTGCTCCCACCTTCCTCCTTTAAAGCCCTGCTAATGTTATTAACCCTGTTCGACATTGACCATTACCACAGTCTCCAGCCGGCCTCTGGCCTTCAAATGCCCCCCTACTGAAGAGATGAGAGAAGATGAGGTGTTGACAAGAGAAGACAAGAGGGAAGAAGAAGGTGAAGATTAAAGTAAAAGGAGGTAGATGGTGGAGATGAGGTATAAATGGAAACAAAACAAATGAGTGAAATGCCTGAGAAGAATAGAGCAGAAGGCAAAAGTGGAGGCAATCAGAGGAGAAAAGGACAGAAATGGAGGAGACATGAAGAAGAGGGCGGAGATAAGGAGAAAAGATGACAAAAAAAAGAAAAGTGTAACGGAGTGTAGGAATAAAAAGAAATAGGTGAGAATTTAACAAGTGGAAATAAATCTAAAAAAATATGAGCGGGGTGTAAAAACTGCTTAATGGTCAAAATAAAGAAAAATGTAAAGCAGAATGAAAAGCTAACTGATAATGAGGTTGTTTTATTAAAGGCCACAGTAGTTTTAAATACATTTTAGATTTGGTTTGGTACAAAAAGAGCATCACATTCTTAAAATATAAGGATTCGACCCAGACTTTAATTGAGTTGCTTTTTTCAAAAAAAAAAAATATATATATATTTTTGCAAAAATTGATAAATAAATTAACCAATGTGATCTTAATTCCTCAGACAAATACTTTTAATAATTCCTAAATTTCCACAGTATTTATAATTTTTTTTTTTTATAGATGGAGACGGCATTGTTTTATATATTGTGTAATTCATTTAAATATTACAATAATTTTTTTAGATGGCGCTTACTCATTATCCAGATTTTAAACTTACAAATAGAAGCCAATTTTTTTTTTTAACCATTTTAAAAATTATTTTTCAAATTTAAGGAGCCCCACCCCCCCTCCACACACACATAGGCACATTTACTTAGAAAGTGCATGGTCTGAGAGTAACTGGATCATTAGGGCCAGATGGACATCCTAAATCCCAGGGCTTGAGTTGTTTGCAGAAAGTGAAATGGGTGGGCCATTCGAAAGCCACTTAGACAGTGAGGTTAATTACGTAGAATATACTTATATATACTGTAAATCTATTCAACATTTTCAACTCCATGTTTCCTCTTCTGAGGAATTTTGTAATTCATAATATCTCATTTATCTGTGACAACCTCATAATTTCACTCCATTCCACCATTTTTCTCGCTCCCCTTACTTGTTTCCTCATTTCCCAGCATTTCTCGGAACAGTAAATGGTTTAGTGGATCAAGAAGTCAAAGCCATTTTCATAAATGTTATTATTCTCACCATCACAATCAGTATCATCATAATCATTACCAACATGTGTCACGTATCATCTCTGTAGTCATTCACCTTGTACAACCTACACACACACACACACACTTATAAAGTCATTACTGCTGAAGGAGACAGACAGTGAGAACATGAAAAAAAAACAAGAAATAATCTAAAAATAAGAAAGAAATAATTAATTTAACTAACATTCACACCACATCAATTTGCCAATCTTCACAATTTCATTCACATTTTCTATTCACAAATAAATAAACGTGTTCATTGTTCTCTTCCTCTCTCTCCCGCTGTCTTTTTCTCTCTTGCAATGTTTGATGCCTGGCTTGCATCATGCTTTTACTGAGGGAGCTGTTTGCAGCCAGTTTGTCAGGCTGTGACATGAAATGTCATGAATGTCATGTCATGTTTATAAAGAAATTATCCCACTTCCTTCACGCAATAAGAGCTCGGAGTCTACTGCGCCCGTTGCAGGCCATAATGTAGAGACATGAAACGAAGGTGTAAGACATGGCTAAAGCTCGTCCACAGGCGCAAAATGAAAAAAAAAAAAAAAAAAAACCCAGCAAATCGTTTTTTGTTCAGTCCGAACAATAACAGCAGCCTCGTTGGCAATGTGATATATTGTAGTGATTATCTGTATCACCAGCAAATCCTCAGCTGTCTGCGCAAAAGTGCTCCAACTGTCAGAAGTGTTGCTGTAAGTTTTGTTAGAGTAAAATGTACTTACAAAAACCAGTAGCACTATCTATTAATCTGGTGTTCATAATGCTTCATAACATTTGTCATAAGCCACTGTTAATCTGCATAGATGTTCATAATCCCATTCATGACGTGTTATATGACATAAGGCTTTCTAACACCAAGTGTTCTAATGCATTATAATTTAAACTTTGGATCGTTAGACCTTCTCACTCAACACAACACATTCACTTTACTTAAAATCTGTAAACATTTATAATCTCTTAAGTCATTATCTACTATTAATTATGTAGTGTTCTTCATAGAGATAATTAATGACAACACTTTACCCGAAGCCTGTAAAGAGAGCTTTTATGTTTTTAGAACCACTATTAGCGCTTCTACAGTTATTTTCAGGGAAGGCATTTATTAGTTATAAAGCTTTATGACGCTGTTTTTACAAAACAGTAAAAAAAATATTTTTTAAAAACACAATATAAAAATAATCAATATATACTTTACAAAGCCTTATGGATGGGTTTATAATGCATTATTAATACTGGATTCATAGAAAGTGGAGACTTTTGGAAACACAGTCCAAGGCCATTGCACTTTGATTCCTGTCAGTACAATGCGGTTCTTCTGTACTCTTCGCGGAAGCATGACATCCTTCATTCATTTTTGCGACAGTTCATCTAGTGTGTGTGTGTGTGTGTGTGTGTGTGTGTGTGTGTGTGTGTGTGTCTTGCTAACCCTTCAAATCTGTTGACAAGCTGTATTTGTTATTGCTGCTTGAATTGGTGAAGAGTCAAGAGTTTTTCAAGGTCTGGTTACATTTGTCTTTCTCAATTTGTTTTTCTTTTAGAACCTCATCCTGATTGTCATCACAAGATTGTGATCAGAGTCACAGTCTGCACTGAGGCATGTGCCTGCATTGCTGATCGATTGTTTCCACTGCTCGTTGATCAGGATTTAGTCAATCTGTCTACAAGTTATTAACACCATTTTCGCTCTAAACTTATTATAAGCTTCAATTTGGTGTAGTGTTCAGCCCGCCTGCCTTTCAGGACTGTTCCAGGTTTGAATCCCAATCTGGGTGGATTTTCCATGTTCTCCATGTGACTGTGGGTTTTCTCAGACTTCTTCGGTTTCCTCCCACATTCCAAAAACATGGGTTCAAGCAGCATTGCTTCTAAATTGCCCCTACATATTACATGTGTGTGTCTGTGAGTATATGCATGCCCAGTGATGGATAGGTGCCCTGTCCTGAGTGTATCTGCCCAGCGCCAGAAATGATCTCCTCTGTATGGGCATTGGGAACACCCCCAATGCAAACCCTGAAAAAATATGATCCCTAGCAGAGGGAGGTGCTAACCACTAAGTCACTGTGCCACCAATTATAAGGTCTTATGTGGTTCTTTAGTAATTTACCTCGGGTCTCTTGTGTTTTGTTTAATATTTAATCAATCTCTGGTTTATGATTTTGGTTTTGTCCCACTCTCTTGTATGACAGAGGTCTTTCTGAACATTGTGCTGCGTTTTCTTTTTCTCTGTTCTGTTATTCACTCTTCTGTTTTCATCTATCTGACTTTTCAGTACATGTGCAAGGTTTTCATCGGCTTTTTCTATTTGCTTCAGCATTTCTGTCATCATGACAGAAAACTTTGCAACTCTGGAGATGGCAGCGGTATCTCTCGGGATTACATTATGGTGTTATTAAACGGCCTCTGCCCGGATCTGTCAGGAACTTTTATTTCTGCTTTGCTAATATTAAGTAATCCCTTTTCGGATGATTAATAATGAATGCCTGTATAATTTATGCTTACAATGTTTCTGAGATCACTGTTAATATTAAACATTGCACTTATACTATGTTAATACATTTTTAAAACCGTGATGAAAGCGGTGTCAAGCCAACAGAGAAGTTTATTACAATCCTAAAAGTGTGAAGGTGCAAAGCAACCAATTTCATTTAAATTAACATTTACACTGTTTGTAGAAAACGTCATCACAAGCCCGGGTTGAGAAGAGACTAGTCTGTTATCATTTGTATAGAGCTTTAATTTATCATAACAAGGTCTGCTTTGAGTTTTAGGGTTAAAATCGTGGTCATAGGGCTTCGGGAAGTGTGTAAGCCCCGGGCTCCTAAAAAGATTACTGCTGTCCAGAATCACATTGTCAATGCCTGGGCATTTGATAAAGAAAAATAATAAATATCATAATATACAATGTTAATTTAGACTCTTTTTACAGCAGACATTCTGAACTGTTTTTGTAACCTGATCTCTGACTTGCTGTGGCTGTTGTGATGCTCTAAAAGAATATACAGTATTATATTCAGATCAGATTGATCCTGTGCTTTAAGGCTTGTTGGTCAATAGTGTAAAGCTATAATTAACTATTATACAAAAATATATAGTAGATTTTATAAAGCATGAGGTTTAGGCAATGTGTTATGTTTTTAGAAGGTAAGTGTACTTGTCAGGTTAAAAAAATCAAATATAAATTATATATACTGCAGTATGATACAATACCCAAGCCACAGACAATTTTCCTAGCCAGTTGGATTGTGCAAATTGGTGCATAGTACTGGTCCTAAGCCCAAATGAGTAAATAGGTTGCATTAAGAAAGGCATAAAATATAAAAAGGTACCAAATAAAAGATGTGGATCTTTGCACTGTGAGAACAGCAACAGCCGAAGGAAGAAGAAGATAAAAAGATTCAAAATTTTTCCTCAGCTCCTAATTAATTAAAGTTTTGTGGTAATCAGGTGTAATCCAGATGACATTTAGCCTGACCCATTACAATCCCCGCTCTCTTTAAAATTAACTGACGAATGTGCGATTTAGCCCCATCGTGAGTTTCATTAATCAAAATGTGCTGATGGTTTTTGATGAGGCCTTACAGAGACTTTTTTTCTTAAAGATCCAGACAGTTTCAGTTTAGGCTTCCCAGGGATTTTCTTACAGCATTTCACTACCAGGACCCTGATCTCCTCTCGATGTGGCTTTCTTCCTCCTTTAGCAGGTGGCAGTAGTGTGAGGGAGGCAGGGTGGCAATTCTGTGGGCCTTCCAAATTGTTCATATTCAAACAGCGCTCTTTGTTCAAACCCACTGCACACTCAGACATTGAATCATGCCAAGAATACAAATCAGACCTCTGACAGGGCAGTTAACCTGCCGCTAAATATAGCCACAGAAGGGGGGTGGAAGGGTGGATGAAACTCCAGGAGTGTATGCCAGAGCAATGGTTATAAGGAAGAAATGTGCTGTATATAATAAAACCACATTTATCATAGCAATAAAAATGCAATGCATGTGGGTTGCTGAATCTTGAGCCTCACTATCACAAATCAACAAAATGCCTGACACGCATGCACTGTGGGCCAGGAGGTGGATTTGATGCAAGAGGCATAAAGACATTATAGACTTTTCACAGATCACTGTCCATAGTATTATGGTGCAGAGGCGGACATGAAGCAAGATGGAAAGTTATGCAAAACCTAAGAGTTTCTATATACAGTACATTTATGTCTCCTTTCTTTAGTCATCCAGAAATCCAGAACCCTCAAAAAACCACCACAAGTATTATTTCTGGGGTGGATGATTCTCAGCTCTGCAGTATGATGTGCTGTTTTAATAATGAGTATTGTACTCGATGTGGATCAGACAGAGCAGTGCTGCTGACGTTTTTAAACACCGTCCATTCACTGTGCTCCATATAAGGCACATTTATCTTACTGCTCCATCTTCTAGACGGCAAATCAGAGAAAGTAGCTCATTCGTTGCTGCAGATAATATGAATATTTAAAAGATTTTTACTCACAAAGACTGTTAATAAGAGCCTCATATTAGTATGAGACAAAGAAAGTGGCATAGAAAGAAAATGAGTAATGTGTTCATGCTCGCAGGGATATTAAAAGCCCCCCAAGATGGAATGTGGGTGGATGGTTGGCTTAGAGGCAGAGAAATCTACTCCTACAGAATTAAATCTAGCTCAAGCTCACAGTATAGAAATTAATTTTCTGCAATTTAGCAAAATACAAAAGTAATACACTGCACTAACCAACATACTTTTTAAGTAACATCGGGAACAACGGGCATGGTTAAGAAGCTGTCAGTTTAAAGCTGGATCATTTTAGTGAATTATAGTGCTGTAAAGTAATTAATAATGTTATTAAAATACAGATTATGTGTAGTAAATGTTTAGTTGGTCCTAGGTTTGGGGATGACATATTACAGTTGGGTGATTTTGATTTGTGTGTCTCTTGTTAAACCTTAGTCTTTACCTTAGTATTTCTTTTTAATAATGAAATTGTTTTGAGTTGGACCTGTGGCACTTCCGCCCCTCTACACTGGGGATTCAGATTTTTCTCCGAATCTGGATGGGTTTTTTCGAGGTTCTGCAATTTTCTCCCACAGTCCAAAAGCATGGCTTTAATGAGAATTGGCTGCTTCAAATTGCCCCTACACAGTGTGTGTGTGTGTGTGTGTGAGTGAGTGTGCCCGGAGATGGGTTGGTGTCCTGTCCTGGGTGTATCTGCCCAGTGACAGAAACGTTCTCCCCTGGATGGGCATGGGGACCTGCCCCCCCCCCCACGACTCTAGTAGAAGATTAAGCAGAACACAATGAGATCAGAAGTTGTTATGGTTACCTCTAGCATGTGACCCCTCTGCAGTTCCTTCACACCCCACTAGGCGGGTTCGTCCCACAGTTTGTTTATATTTGTAGAACAATTTGTAGTTACTAACAGGTTACAAAACCAATAAACAGCATTAAATAAAATGTAGCAGGTATTATGGTCGGAGAAAAAGTACAAAACTCATAACTCATAAAATGTTTGCTTTAAGTCTTAAGGAAATTCCCTTAATTTCAAATCTCGGCCCTCAACACGGTTTTTAACAAAGATTATTTCTCTTGTAATGAAAACTCTAAATCCTCCTCAGTGCATGCAGGACACTGAAAAGCCCAATAGGCGGCTGGGCTTGTCATCTATTTCTGGAAATGTAATGATGAGGAGATAAATGAATCATTCCACTGCCTTGTCATGCTCCATCTGCTTTAATGAGGGACATCCTAGTAATTCTATATCCGCTTAATCATTTTTCATTCCTCCCAATCTGACCCATATGATCAGCAATAAATTACCTTAGTCCATATTGCGTTTTTTTAGTATCTCCATCTTTTATTTTTATTGTTGTTGATGTTATAATATAAGACTACTGCATATGAAATAATGCATTGATATTGTATTTTCCTCTTCTCCTTTTTTTTTCTTCTTTTTCTTTTTTTTCCCTCCTCCTGCACCGCACCCCTTTTGACCACGTTTGGCTCAACAATAAGAGAGAAAGAGTGAGAGAGAGAGAGAGAGAGCGGGAGAGAGATGTAGTTGTGGGATTGGAGGGGGCGTTTCCCCACTATGGCTATTATGCGCTCTTTCTGTCGTCTACCTCCAGATTTCTGCTGCCTCCTCTGCTTCATCCCTTCTCGCCTGTTTTAACTCCAAATGATGGAAGGATTTATAAAGCACCCGTAAGTAACTGTGCATTGATGCCAAATAGCTTTCAGTGTGTCAATGTGTATAAAAGAAGTAAGTCAGCAGCTGAAGGTTTATTATAGCAGTGAGAAATGCTCCGGATTCAGGGTTTGGCTTGGTTGGGAAAAAAAGGCGCACGACGCACACGGTGCGTGCTTTTCGGGTTCTCGCGTTCTGCGCCCTTGTTCGGTCGTTAAAGTGAGAACCGAGTCTAACAGCTTGTGTTTTCTTTCACGGTTGTGGACACTGATCTGTATTCAGAGCTCGTTTTCCATTCAAAGTGCCTCAGTGCGCTTTCATTCAGCCGCTGCACCTCACTTGGCTTCCCCAAGCCGACGTGATTCCAGCAGGTTAGACCCGACTTTCAGCTTCTTAACTAACTTTACTTCATTTATTTACTAGATTTTAAGTTCCATTTGTCTTCCTACAACAGCTCTTTTCGTACACGAGTTAATGGGTGTAAGGGGCTGGATGCACAGCTGTCACAGTAAAATGACTGGCAGATGCGGTTAGGAAGAAACCATCAGACTCCATTAAGGTTCATCCAACTGTATTATATTTGGGAATTTATTATAAATTTATAATTGCAACATCACCAAAAATATGTAAAAAATATTCTGCAAAAGAAACCGCTCCCTTTTTTTATGATTAAGTGAATAATTGTGATTTCTATTATTTGCTATTACTTGTAATTTCTTGAAGACTTCTCATATAAGACATCCTTTTTTTAAAAAAAATAAGCTGCAACAACTGGATAGTAACTGACCCATGACTGTACTGTACAAACGCAAAGGTAAGGTTTATACAAAAATACCGTAACCCAAGCTTATTAAGTTGGAATTTTATATACATGATGAAGTGATCAAAAGACATAATGATGGCCTTGTAAAGGCTCAGCCCAAATCTGCTTGGATATAATCATAAAAGGAGTGCAGCAGTGTGCACAATATTAATAGTGGCTGATAAATTTGCTGCCATGAAACCGTCTTTTATTATGCATGCAACAGGACTGTGTATTTAAAATGCAAAGAGCTTTAATATGCACAGGCGGGAGGAACCACAGCAGGGGTATCATGATTGCTACCACGAGTGTCAGATTAGGCCAGGTCAGAGGATGTCAGGCATCTGCATCCTGTCCAGTCATAGAGATGAATGTCCTTAATGAGGCTTGCATATTGATTCGGTTGTAATCTTGCTTCTATTGTTTTGCAAAATATGCAGCGAATGCCACTTCGCTAAGCTTCAAGTTTTGACAAATGGTGATAAAAAATATAATTGTGTCAGAAAAAAATGAAATGGCATGGTCCTTGGACTTGTCCAGAAGGCCAAACAGGATCAAATTACTGTGGCCTATGACACAGATACAAAGCAGATGGTCAAACGTGCTGTTGCAACGTCGAAGCTGAATCATATTGAATAAGGGTGGGTTTCTCTTGCAGGCTTTTACCGCATTCTATATTTCAACCATAGCATTGTTAGTGTGCTTACTGCAGGGATGTGCAACAAACGAATGCCTGAGTCAAAACGAGGGTGAAGGAGAAGGTAGCACGTTGTGATCAGTGTGTAGTGGTGTGCACGCCTGTAGGCAAGGTGAGGTGAGGATGAACTTACTGAACCCATGGGGGGGGGGGGGGGGGGGGGGGGGGGGGGGGGGGGGGGGGGGGGGGGGGGGGGGGGGGGGGGGGGGGGGGGGGGGGGGGGGGGGGGGGGGGGGGGGGGGAAAAAAAAAAAAAAAAAAAAAAAAAGGGTCTCTCACTCACTGACTGTGTTAACATGGTTTGCTTAAAGGAAGTAAAAATAATTTAATTAAATGTTTTATTTCAGGATAAAATAAAAAAGCAGGTGTTTGAAACTGGAATCTGGAAATAAAATAAATACGTTTTTTGGAATTAAAGAAAAACTTATTTATTCAGTTCTGTCAAAGACATATTAAGTGAGTTTCAATATGTTCTATAAAGTATTCCACATTAAACATAGAAAGCAACTATAAACTATATATAGTAAATATAAAGATGAACAGAAACGTGCCTGGGGAAAAAAAAAGGGTGAATAATCACAGTTTATCAGCAATGAATGCGGCCTCGTAATACAAACAGGTCATTAAAGTTACACTCCAAAATACATAGTCCATCCATTATCTTCCACTTTATCCTCTATTAGGGTCGCGGTGGGGTTCCCCATGCCCATCCAGGGAAGAACGTTTCGGGTGCTGGGCAGATAGACCCAGGACAGGACGCCAATCCATCGGTGGGCTCACACTCACTCACACAGACACACACTATATGGGGCAATTTGGAGAACTCAATTGACTTGATCCATGTTTTTGGACTGTGGGAGGAAACCGGAGAATTCGGAGGAAACCCACCCGAAGGACACGGGAAGAACATAAAAACTCCACCCAGATGGGTATTCGAACCGGGAATCCTTAGTGCTGAGAGGCGAACGTGCCAACCACAAAGCCACTGTACCGCCCCCAAATGCATAGTACAAATGCAAATTACACTTTAATGTAATACCAAGTTGAAAAGCTACCTAAATGAAAACGGTCTCTTACCAGAGCAACAAAGATGTGCAGAGGAAGTGAGGGCGAAAGAAGGAAGAGAAAGAAAGCAGTTGTGCGTGGTAGGGCTGTAGATGTGTCCCCACATAAATAGACACTTAAGTTTCATGGTGCACGTGTGCAGCGAGGCATAAGAGCCTTCTGTTAAGCAAGCAAACCCGTAGTAAAATCCCTCCTCAGGGAGCTGTCCTTGGTGCTGATGCCCTCCCACCAAGCAATGCCACCCCCCCCATCCCCACCCAGCTTAATTCTGTTTTCATGAAACGTACGTATTTGTGATTATAAGATGATTCATTTGAGAGTAAGTAAAATAATGCTACCATGTTTCCTTTTTAAATGGCTTAATAATTTATATGTGAAGTTGAAATGAAGCCATATGAGTTTAGGAGGACAGATTTAAGAACATCTTTACACATCGGAAACAAAAGGCTTTATCTTGAAGCAGGCTGCATTTAAAAGTGAAAGCAAACATTTAAGTTAAATGGTTTAAAATGATATGTGGGTAGTAAATGTACCCGAGTTAATTTGGTACCACTGTATGGTAACTGTAGTGACTAATGGTAGATGGGAAGGAAGTGGTAAGTGTGTGTGTGTGTGTGTGTGTGTGTGTGTGTGTGTGTGTGTGTAAACCAACTTGCTGTTTCATCCCACTGTCTGTTTGTCTATCCAGCTGTCTATTTATCGAACCAAAGTGCATTCTGAGTGTGTGGATTGCCATTCTTCCCATTTAACAGGAAGCAGGGATGCGGGTGGGTCACATCATGCCTTAAAGAGTGGCCAAAGCGAGCATGGCAGAGAGAGAGAGAGAGAGAGAAAAACAAGCCCTAATCGTGAGTAAAGAAACAGCAATGAGGTCAAAACACAGAAAAAAAATAAAGAGAGGAAAAAGTGAATAGGATATTGATGGTGAGATCAGAAATACGGGAGGAAAGGGAAAACAGAACAGCTGTGTGGTAATTGGACTCCCTTTAGTATTGTAGTGCATGCATTAACATCTGCCTGGTAATTGGCTTCCCTGTATCCTCTCTTCCTCATGTTTTGCTAAATGGCAGCTTTGGAAGAAAAGGGGGGGGGGAAGAGGTATGTTTTTATGCATCATGTGTATCTTTAACAAAGAACACTTCTCTCAGACAAGACCTCCTGGGCTGCTTGAGAATCTCGGGATGCTGTTTTTCACAGTTCAACCTCCTCCTCATCAGCTGTTCGAGTCTATTGGCTATACCTTTATTTGCTTTTTTTAACTTAGCACCTGGAAATACAGACTTAATTAAGCCTAGAGTTATTAACTACATAGACTACAGTCAGAATAATTTCCCAGTTGGCTGATTTTGGGATGTTGGAGAGGTTGTGGTGATCAATACAAAATACAAAACATAATCCTCCTTTAAGTCCTGAATCAGATTGTAATTGCATATAATCTGTTAATAGTTAATAGAGAAAATAAACCCACTTTCTCTCTTCACTTTATTATAAAAAGGGCTGTCTTATTCAAATATTAAATTGCTGAAGTTTTCCATCATAACCTTTTGTAATGTAATTATAAATACAGAGTAAGTGTAGTGTTGAAGGCCGGGGGTGTTTGCATCAGTTATATGATAAAGAAAGTGCTAGCCAATTTAATCTGAATGATTGCATGCATGCAGATTAGAATTCAGCGATAAAGACCGTCGAATTAGGGCGGTTGCTGTAATGCCAGAAAGGCTTTCAATTGAAATCCAAGCATATTAGTCAAAATCCCTGAGATTACGGTTTCCTTATTTTACTTGTTGTGAAAACATTATTTGAAGCTGCATGATGGTATGCACTGAAGTCATGTCACATGATCGCTAATTAGATAAATAAATGAAAATGAATGTAGATGAGCCCAATAAAATGTGCAGTGCTTGTATGCAAATAAGTACCAAGCTGTTGAGCGCATTAGTGAAATATGCAAATATATGTAAATCAAATTAAGAATTTTAAGATTATATAAATGAACCCACTCATTTTGTGTGCTAGATTTTAAAAAAATGCTGTTTTTCTTATAAGATATGGATGGCGAGGTGCTATCAGTGCTATACACAGAAGATTAAAACTCACGTTCGAAGGCAACACAGTCAGGTGTTTCATTTCAGTACAGAATAATGACATTAAGTTACATTTACATTTAGTCATTTAGCAGACGCTTTAATCCAAAGCGACTTACAAATGAGAACATTACAAGTCAGACGTTATGCAGAAAACCAACTATACTGTAAAATCATCAAACCTGATTGTTATTTGATGCTGTGCCCCCCCCAAACACTTTTTTTTTTTACAACAGGTATTTGTTAAAGAGATGCATCTTCAGTAGTTTCTTAAAACTGTTTAGTGATTCTGCCTTACAGACAGAGTTGGGACATAGAGCCACCAATGCCAACCAGCAGCACACAAGTGGCAATACGTAAATAGAGATGCAATATTAAAGTTACACATGGCAGTGATTTAGTTTTCGTATGGCGTTTCCAAACCAGTTCTATGGCATGATCTGCTAATTTCAACAATGCTCAACAATACACACAACCACAATGATATCGCCATAGTCTGTAAGCAGGTTCTACTGTTCTAGCCAAGTAAACAGAGCCCACACACACCACTAAAAACAGCAGTAGTCCACTGCACACCCACAAGAGACAACCCATGAGTCACTTCAGAGACTTTTTATCCACTAAAACACGTTTTTATGTTAGTGGTTTCATTGTTCTCCTATTTCATCTCATTATCTTCCACTTAATCCTCTTGGGGTGGGGGGGTGGGGGGTTATGCCTATTCACGGGAGAATGTTTCGGGTGCTGGGAAGATACACCCAGGACAGGGCGCCAATCCATCGCTGGGCACACACTCACTCATACACACACATTTAAGTTTTAAAGCTTTGTAATTCATCAGGTTTTTTTTTGATTGTTCCAAAGATCAGGACAGGATAGTGACATCTGGTGAATATTTCAATTTGCTAAAGGAAATGAAACGTGAATGTTATATTTTTAATTTTCTTTGGTTGTAATGACAGCCAACTGTGTAGAGAATAAAACCAAATAAATCAACTAAATCAAATTATACGAATTTTAAAATTGTAATGCATCTTAAATGCATTGGTATGGTGATGAGCACATCTGCCTCTCAGCGATGGGGATCTAGGTTCCCAATCTGGGTGGACGTTCCATGTTCTCCCAATGTTTGCATGGGTTTTCATATCCAAAAACATGTATTCAAGGTGTATTGGCTGTTCTAAATTGCCCCAATATAGTGTGTGTCTGTGTGAGTGTGTGCCCTGCGATGGATTGGTGCACTGTCCTGGGTGTGTCTACCCAGTGCTCAAAATTCTCCCCCCTGAATAGGCATGGAGAACCCCCCCCTGTGACCCTAAACTAAGCTTTAGATGAGATGAAAGTTCCTGTGATTCATTCATGGATAGTGTAGTGTCATTACTGTACAGGCTATCGCTTGCGTGCACCACTATCATTTGGAAATGTCAGAGCAAGGAGACATTTGGAACCTTGTTCTTCAAAATAGAATCTTTAGTACTGTGTTTGGACATCCCACTAAGGGCAGAGGTTAAAAGAGAAACTATCAATACTAACCGAGAGACAAAACAATACAGTAAATTATGCTTTCCACTTCTGTAAACTAGCTGATACAGTGATGTAAGTACAATGCATACATCACAGTAAGGATTATGAAGACCTTCTGTGATGACTCCTCATCCCTCCATCACCTCAATCCCATTGCTATTTGCCTAAACTTGGTGGTGGTTACTATTTCACCTTCTTTTAAAACTATAAGCCCAAAGTCGAAAGATCTATCAACAGGGGAGACACTGGTTAAGTTTTAAGTTGGTTTCTGTCCATGTTGTGATCCTTCCGACCATATCCGCACCATCTGTATAAATTAGCCTAAAATTTATTC
Source organism: Corydoras maculifer (assembly GCA_019802435.1). Taxonomy (NCBI): domain Eukaryota; kingdom Metazoa; phylum Chordata; class Actinopteri; order Siluriformes; family Callichthyidae; genus Corydoras; species Corydoras maculifer. The sequence goes on from JAFMOD010000325.1 coordinate 309,348, forward strand.
AAGACAAACCAATAATATGGTGCTTACATCCTTAAGTAATACTGCAGCTTTCTGTAAAGCACAAATCATTATACTGGAAGAGTCACTCAGATATTATTACAAGAATAATAGATTCTGGAGCTGCTGGTAACTTTGTGGCTAAGCATCCGGTGTAATCTTGATGCTCTCCCACAGAAGATGCCATCCACCCTTTCCTGGCAAAGCAGTAGACATCATCCCATTTTAATTAATAATGGAACTGAACACTTTGTCATTTCTTTGAATTGCATTGGCAAAAAAAGTATAATTCCCAATATTTGGCTTAGCGGGGAAATTGTGGCTTGATGAAAGAAATGTCAGGACCCTCATCTGCAACTCTGGTTGGTTAAATAAATAATAAATGTGAAGACTTACCCAATATTAACTCTGAGTTTCTGCTGTGCTTATTCACTCCCTGTTAAAAAGACATCTGCTATAGAGAAACCCATTAAGAAGGTTTTGAGGCAAGGATCCTCATGAACATCCATGTCACCTGTAGAGTTGTTTTATTTCTTTAACAAAAAATAGAAGTCTATACCCCCTATTTATTGACTGCAGGATGCTTAACAACACCGCCATCCCACACGTTTGTTCTTCCTATACTAAAGATGATGATGTATTATGATCTGGGCCATGCTTGATCTCAATAGTGCTTATAATGTAATTAAAATCTGGAAAGGAGCCGGAGCCGCAGCCGCAGGGCATTCTGGTTACTTTGATCATGCCTTATGGTCTGGTCAGAAAGAAATACGGAGGCATTTTTAGTCTTAAGATATTTGTGCCAATGCAAAAGCCCCACATGTTGTTAAAAGTTCCTGGTAGTGGTTGGAGATGGTAGATGGTTTTCTAAAGTGTTGAGTCATTTTTCCAAAGGCCTCTTGCCATTTTTATTTTGCACACATGCTTCCATTCTTCACATAGATTTCCGATAGTAAAAAATAAAGATATTGACAGATTATTCTCAGTGAAGAAGTCATTAGGTGAGAGCCATCAGTATAAATCAGCTATGAGTTTGTCACTGCAGGTGGAGACAGAAACAGAGAGTGTAATTATCTAACCAGGACATTATATTAAGACTGCCTTACTGTCTGATTTATTGGGCCTTTTCAAAGTCATGAAATATATTAATCTGGTGATCTATTGACTGTTTGTACCTCTTTGATTCTTAGCATCATCATGTCATGTCTTTCTCATTAAGCCTGTGATGACTTGGCCCTTTCATACTAAGAAACCCCTGGACACTCCACCACCTGTCATTATAGTTGGATTTCTTAAATTTACTGTGAGCTTCTCTTTGTATCCATCCAAAGTGGAGCCAGTACTTGGTAGATCAGATAGTTTATATATATATATATATATATATATATATATATATATATATACTGACACCTATTGCTTGTCTTACAAGCTCATCGTGCAAAACTTTGTTTTCCTTCACCTTCCTTAATATATATATAGGTAATCCTCCTGAACCATTTAAATGTATATAAAAGTTTTGATGAATATTAATATAAAGTGTTTCTCTGAATACAGCTGGCATTACAAGTAGAATAAAACCTGTTCTTACAACAGTTTTCTTTTCTCTTTTTTTTTTTTTTTTTTGCTCCTCTACAAAGCAAATCACGCGTTGCATAGAAAAACGCAGTTAAAAATTAATGCAGCATGTAGGGAGTGAGGGAGTGTTTGCACTGCAAATCTGGAGCTCAGAACGGCCCTTGAACACACAGATAAATCAAAAATAATTTATAAAAACAGAAGCAATTGTATGAGGCATGATGTTTTGTCTTGACACATGGCTGCTTTAGCAGCTTTTACGCTGCATGGCATAATTTAATCAATGAGTATTAATATAATTACCATGCTGTTTTGTGTATACTAAGCAACCTGTTTTCAATTTACAATATGCTATTATACACCGCTGGGCAAAAAATGGCCAGACCCATAATTTGGGGGATTTTAAAGGATTTACAGAATTTTATATGTTTATTTCTTTGACATCGACCACAAGTTGTACTATGTACACATATATAGCCTGATATATAATTCCTTTAATATTAACATTGCTGCACTTGCAGTAAGCTCTTATATTCACCGCAGATGACAGGCGGAACATGTACTCACTTCACTTCTATGTGTGTATATGTGTATGTTTAACTGCAGGGTGGCTTTAAACGTTCCTCAGTGTGGAAGCACAGTAAGCAAAACAGATTACTTTACACTTTATTAATCGCAAAGGAAAATAAAAAACACTAGAAAATGTGCACTGTGGACAGAGATAGTGAAAAGCCTGCCAATCACATAGGGGGGTTATTTATGCAAGGGGTAAAGTAGAACCCCTAAATTTAAGCTAAAAATAGAATGGATATGGTTTTAATTAATATTCACGGATCTTTAATCTTTTATAACAGGTGTTAAAGATCTATTAACGAATTACAACTGATATTCATGAACGTGTATAATGGCTTACATAAAGATTTGATGGTGTACACTTGGCTGGAAATGAAGTGGTTAATCCACAAAAGTCTTTCCAACGGCGTAATGAATAGCAAGGTAAAAATCATAACAAGAAAATGGAGGGTAATTTGTGAGCAGCGTAATGCCTCAGTCACATTGTGTAATTATGGTAATGAACATCACCTTTAGCAGTGCATAGTATAACAATGATGTTCACAGCAGATTTTCAAATAAAGAGCTGTTGCTCTCTAAAAAAACACATTGCTGCTCATCAGTATTTGCTACAGATTATGAAATCTCTGAAACCCGAATAAATACCAAATTCAATTTTGGTTTAAATTAAAAGTGTTAACTGGAACGTATGTTTTTAACTTGCAAGTTTATGCTAAACGTTTTCCGACTAAAAAAATAATATCTTACAACCAATATGGTGACTTTCCATGATTTTGGCAACCCATATACTTTGAACACGTAACCATTTAAATTTAGTCATTTAGCAGATGCGTTAATCCAACGCGACTTACAAATCAGTAGTTAAGGAGGAACGAGTTACACTGCAATGTTATCAATGCTGATCAGTATCCAATCAGGTTTCACTTCAAGTGTTCTTTGTTTCATATCGTTTTTCTGTAAAATGTGTTTTGAGTTCATTCTTTCATTTATTATCTTCCGCTTTTATCCTATATTAGGGTCGTGGGAGGGGGGGGGTTCCCCATGCCCATGCCCATCCAGGGGAGAACGTTTCGGGCGCTGGGCAGATACACCCAGGACAGGACGCCAATCCATCGCTGGGCACACAGACACACTCTATATGGGGCAATTTGGAGAATTCAATTGACTTGATCCATGTTTTTGGACTGTGGGAGGAAACCGGAGGAAACCCACACGGACACAGGGAGAACATGGAAACTCCGGAGATCCCTAGCGCTGAGAGGAGAACATCCCAACCACTAAGACACCGTGCCGCCTGTGTTTTGAGTTGTTTTTTTAAAAATGCTGAATGTCTCAGCATTACGGACAGAACATTTCACCATTTGGCAGCGGTGAACACGGCTTAATAGTTATTCATTCATTCATTATCTCCCGCTTTATACTCTATTAGGGTCGCGGTGGGGTTCCCCATGCCCATCCAGGGGAAAACATCTCGGGCGCTGGGCAGATAGACCCAGGACAGGGCGCCAATCCATCGCTGGGCAGCTTAATAGTTAAGTTTTGTTAATTAATTCTGGTTAAAAATTAACACTAACAAACCAGCTACAATGGAGGTAAAGCACACAGATATACACAAAGATATATGTTATGACTATTGCCATTTGGAAGCATGACTTAATTTCCTAGTACACTGATTTAATCCTGCAGATTTCCAAAACAAACCCCCCTTTTTGTAGACAGTATCATATTGTACATACTGTCGTTTCACTTTTTTTATATTGATTTTCATGATGTCTCTTTGCCGCTGTTAACTCTGTGCATTTCCCCAATTGCATGATTTGATTTTGATTTTTTGATTGTACAGAATATGCCTAGAAGGTAACCATAGCAACCCAGCACAGCAAATCTCTTTGAGAATTCAGTCTAATTCATAGAAAACAATGATGTAATGATTTAAATATAGTAACCAAGTCCATTAACTCAGTCACATCTGTTTGGTGTTCACCCAGAATGCATTTTCGCTGTTATCAGTTAATATACCAGTAAACATCTGTCTGTTAACTGATATACTGTACATAAAAAATATTAAACCTCATGACCAAACCAAAGCTCAACTGAGTAACCTACAGAACATGGTATAAAAAAATCTGCATCCTACAAGGTGCTAAATAAATATAGTAAATAATAAATTAGACTGCAGTTTATCTGTGTTCTTTGTTATTGTCCGTCCCCTGTTGGTTCTCTGTTCTTTATTGGTTAGGAGCATCACAGAACAGGTATCATTTGGGTGGTGGATTGTTTGTCAGTTCTGCAGTGCTGCTGGAGTTTCATTTCTCCACCTCAGTCACACTGTTGGGATAGGACTAATGCCCCCACCCAATAACCCCTGCTCTGTGGTGGTACTATTGGGGTTCTGAGCATTAGAACAGAGGACACAGTATGTACTGTAGAACACAAACAGATGGACTACAGAATGGAATTGGAGAACTACAAAGTCCATCTGCACAGGAAGTGGAACTGAGAACATGGACAATCAGTGAAGCAGAATGTTTTTCTTTTATTTTTGAGTGGTACTGTATAAAGATGAATTAAAAACAAAGCTTAGAATAACCTGACCCTCAGTGCTGTACAAACGATGACATCCTGAAGCTGAGACTCTGAGAGTGATCTAGCTGTATTAATCCTAAATTCTTAGTGGACGTTGCCAGATTGCCAGTGTTCGTATTTGTTTACATGTGAATACATGACCTGTGAGTTGATGTGTAAGCCACACTCAACGCTAAATGCCAGAATAACTGTTGACAGTGCCTCGGGTTAGGATAGCTGCAAAAACTAAATTCTGTTTGTCACAACTCGATGTACACAGAGGTTAAATATGCAAATATAACGTAACAATGGCCTGCAGCGTGAGCTTGCCTTTATCTTTCACTCTGCCCACAAGGAGGGACTGTAGTACTTGACTGTGGCGTGCTGGCAGCATGGTGAGTAGTGGAACTGAAGTGTTAGGTTGTAGGAGGACATGCTAATTTGCATTCTTTTATGTAGCACACACTACTCATAAGTAATGATGTCAGAGATGTGGTTTTATTAACACTTACGTATGTCTTATTTGGCAAAGAGAAATGTGTCTGTCGTCAATCACAATCTTTCCTAAGTTCTATTTACTGAGTCAGCCTGTGCAAATATTTGAACTGTGTGCCACGGGTACATTATCTACGCATTTCTTCCAAATCTATCTGTCTTTGTGCTCACAGAATGTGATTCTCTGGGAAATCTGGCTGTGTTCTCCAAAGAAAATACCACGGGCAAGTAAAGTGTCTTTATAAGATTGGTCAGCTTTCAGTAATTTTGTTTTAATATTTGGCATCTACTGAAAGATAGTACAGATTTTTTGGAACGTGGTGATTTCTTTTCCTTTGACAAGGAATTTATTTCAATTGTGTAAAATTTGAAAGCTTTTTAAAATTGAATCAGTAGGTCTAATCTCATCTCATTATCTTTTGCTTTAAGGACAGAGTGCTAAATCTATCACAGGGCACACACTCACATTGACACACACGCTATATAAGGGCAATTTAGAGCAGCCAATTCACCTTGAAAGCAGGTGTAGTGGTTAACACATCTGCCTCTCAATGCTGGGGATCAAGATTTGAATCCCGAACTAGGTGGAGTTTCCACGTTGGCACCCTATCCACGTGGGATTGCTCCAGGTTTTCAGGTTTCCAAAAACATTGATTTAAGGTCAATTGGATGTCCTAAATTGCCCCTTTGTAGTATGTGCCCAGCGATCAATTGGTGTCCCCACAAGCGACCCTAGTACCTTGTATATGATTAAAGGGAAGCTTTACATGCAATTCACCTTGGATCCATGTTTCCAGACTGTGGGAGGAAACCAGAGAACCCAAAGGAAAGAGAACATGGAAACCCCACCCAGAAGGGGATTCGAACCTGAATCCCTGACGGCCCAGTTAAACGTTTTTTGTTTTCAGTTTTGCTTTTCATTTTCCTTTGAAATTAATTGAATGAATAATTCTGTGGGAATTATTGGGAATTATGTACTGTTTTCTTGATCTTCCAGACCTCACCGTGACCTTCATTATTCTGCCGTTACCTGACAACCTCACGATCTGAAAAAAAAATCTAAAAATGCCTAGCAATCTTATTTTAGCTTTTTTTTTCCCCCTCGCTGCTTTGTGGGCATCAATTACTTTAATTTGCCGAATGCTAAGCAGCTACTTTAGAGAAGATTGTGCCTGCTGATTGTTGAAACAAGGTTTGAGGAGTCATTTACAAAGCTTTGAAATTTGCATCACTGTGCCTTTTCTAATGATGGTTATGAGCAAGTCATACTTAACAACCCAATTAATGTCTGAGTCCAAAGTCATCCAAGAGCTCAAATATCTTGGGGTATCCAATTTGCTTGATGTTCTTTTCTATTTTATTTCTGCAAAAAATGTATAAAGACAAGATAACAGGCAAGTCTTTCTTTAAATGTTAAGAAGAATCTTTTATCCCTAAGGAAAGTTGGAGATTAGTTCACCTTCTATTCAGAGTGATTTTGACCAGGGTTGTCCAAATGTTTTGCATAACAAAGAAAACCATGAGATGTTGAGGTTTACTGTAAAAATAATATGGAGAAGTGCTCAGCACGTCCACCTCTCAACACCGAAATAGCAATCCACCAAAGTCAGAGTGCCATTTGGCTTTTAAATAGAATAAAAAGTGAGGCGCTGATTGGTTTATTGCACATGATGCCCAAAACACATTAATCACATCGTTATGATTGCAAAGACACGCCCGGTGTGTGGTTGATGGCTAACTAATGATTGCTGAAATAAAGCCTATTTATTCGCTTGTTATTGGTTGTACAGAGTATACAAAGCTCAACAGGGTCCTGAAGAGTAAATCAAATGCTGTAGTAATCAAAGCAGCTGTGTGGATTTGTATAGAAAACACACAAACTTGAATAATAGATATAGATACATTAAAGTAATATGCATTCAATTTAACTCAATTTAACATGAACTCAAGTCATGAATTGTTGTTTCATTTTGAAATTGGTCAAAGAAATGTCAGTTTAAAGTGTATGTCCCCATCTTCTTTTCAGGTATTGGATTTCGCTTCCCCGTCCATCATTCCTCCTGTCCACTTCACCGCCGACAGGATTTTGAAGGGCCGAGCAAAATGAAACAAAGGGAATGACGTAAAAGTAAAAAAACCTGAAGAAAAATGGGGAACGCGTGCTGCAGTCCTGGTTTGTGCTCCTGTCTCGACCACGGGTATTCTTGGGTTGATAATACGGATGTCGATGTTATTGCTTGAGAATACGCGTAGCTGAGTGGAAGCCGCAGTCATCTGATGCCCACCCTGCGATAACAAAGGCAAAAGTAATAATGCAGAAAATACCAATTTTTCAGATGGCTTTTAAAGGTGATGTCTAGTTGTAGCAGGTGTCTTTGATGATCTTTTTTCCCCCCTGTCTCTCTCACATACTTGCTGGCTCGCACATTTAGAAAGTATGGATTCATTCAGCGTGGCATCATGTGTTTTATTGTGTGATGATGGAGCCTGGAGTGGACAGGTGCCCTTATCAAAGCTTATGGGCCAGAAAGGAAATCCAATAAGAAAGGGTGTGTGTGTGCACATGAGTATGCATGCATGTGTGTGTGTGTGTGTGTGTGTGTGCGCGTGCGCATGCATTTGTGTAAAGAGGCAGACATTAAAAAAGAAAGAAAGAAAAAAGAAATCGGAATAAAAGAGCAGCTCCTTGAGGATCTGCAGCATTAATGCTCACAGATCCATCACAATGACGATCTTTGATCTGAACCAGCACACACTAGAGACAGCTATTGCCGGTGGTGTAGCAACCAGAGGAAGTGCTGTTCTAGCACTTTATGTATTGGTTCACCTTTTGTGAATAGAGAAAGCTCTGTGACATGATGCACTGTGTTTGGAATCGGTTAAAAGCACGGCAAAGTTAATACATCGGTGAAGTGCATTATTTCCATTGTGAGCTATTCAGACTTAATCATAGGCCCATTGCACTCTGCACCCTCGGAACCTGCCCCTTTGTTACCGCCAGCCCTGTGTTGTGTTGTGCTGTGCAATTTTTACATGTTTCAGAAAACTGTATACGTTTCCACTTTTATTATTTCTTCACAGTCCCAGTCTTTTATTGACACAGAAAGCCTCTCAGTTCACAAACGTATGCTTTTTTGTATTATTTCTAATGCATGTTAAAGCCTTTAATGCTATTATAGTAAACCGCAATACTTATGTATTATGTACCTGTCAAAAGCTTGGGCACAGCTCCTTTCTGCTTTACTTATTGTCCATGTTCTCAGTTCCACATCCTGTAAAGATGGACTTTGTAGTTCTACAATTCCACTATGTAGTCCATCTGTGTGTGTTCATACAGAGTACATACTGTGTACTCTGTTCTAATGCTCAGAACCTCAATAGTACCACCACAGAGCAGGGGTTATTGGGTGGGTGCATTAGTCCTATCCCAGCAGTGTGACTGAGGTGGAGAACTGAACCTCCAGCAGCACTGCTGCACTAAAACCCCCTCACCACATCAGTGTCACTGCAGAACTGACAATAAACAATCCACCACCCAAATGATACCTGTTCTGTGATGCTCCTGACCAACAGAGAACAGAGAACCAACAGGGACTAACAACAACAAAGAACACAGATGGACTACATTCTGGAATTGGAAAACTACAAAGTCCATCTATATGATAGTGGAGGAAATAGAGAATTGGTCAAAAATGGGGCGTGTCCAAACTTTACACTGGTACTGTATATTACTAAATATTTAAATGCAATTCATTAGGAATCAGCTTGCTTACTGTTTCCATATGCCTATATTTCATGGTTTGGTTTAAGTTTGCATGTTCTCCTTGTGTCTGTGTGAGTTTCCTTTGGGTGTTCTGGTTTCCTTCCATGGCCTGAAAACATGCTAGCAGGTAAACTCTTTGTAAACTGCCAATACTAAGTTTCCCAAGGTGTGAACGTCAGCATTTCAGGATGTTTTAATGCCTTTTGCAGTTGCCTTTTACATGACTTTTATTGTATAAAGTAATTTATTTTTACCTGTAACTATTTGACATAAAATATCTACATGTGGCTATTTTGTACTTTTCTAAAATATTTGATTATATTTTTTAAAGGTAAGAAAATAATGCTTTTACTAAATTATCACATAATTTATAAATTGGTGCATCTGCAAATAATGAAATGTAACACAACCAAGCCCTGTACACGCAATTAATATTTGTTAAATATGAATTAAGCTGTTTTTAATTCTGTTAACTAATAATATTATAAACTGCAGTATTTTATTTAATATATTATAATTATCTCCATATCAAAAATTTTATGTTTTAGTGACATTGTCAGAGGTAAGGCAAAATGAAAGGCTTTAACAAATAAAAGCTAATTGCAGGATTTGGAATTACCGGGGATCAGTATCGTCGTTCTTTATAATTTTGTAATATTTTTAATTTTATTCATACATGATTTTCACTCATCACATCATTAAAATCCTAATATTTTCAACATGTTCTGTAATGTTGTGTGTAATTTCAAATTTTACCATTTCTTTTTAAATTTTTATTTATTCTAATTTGCTTTTCTGTGTTCTAATTCGAACAAAAGAAATAAACATGAAAACCAAAATGTTTATAATTGCAATAAGTGCAGGAGTGCTAATGTTTTTTACTGTGTGGATACATATTTAAATACACTAAATTAAATACCCCCCCCCCCCCCAACGGTAAATGACTGTTGTCCTGTAGATAGGTTCTTAAGTGTGTTCTTAATATTTTGGAAATACTATAGATGTAAACTTTGCATGCATCTGTCAGAATATGTTTTAATACTTTTACTTGAGTAAAAAAATATTAAGCTATACCTATTTTTTCGGAGTATTGGTACTTTGTTTAAGAATTGGAATTGTGTAATCCTATTTCATCTGGTAATTCATTAATTTTCTGTATTTTTAATATTTAAGTAAAACGTATAATGAAATGAAATGAACATTGTTTTCCAATGCCTGATATTTCATAGTTTTACGTATAAAATCCTGTGCACTTAATGACTCTCGCTATACTTTTAACTGTCCATTTTGTAATGCATGAGTTGAACATACAGATGCACATTACACTTTACACTTTAATTACACTGCTTTCTTTATACTCCATATATATGTACAGTTCTGCAGTTTTACCTTTGTCTTGTTTCTCATTGTAATATCTATTTTTACTTTCCTTAGTTTTATTTTAATTTAAATCTATTCTTTTAATTCCTTGTGTCAGTCGTCAGAGCATCTCACTGCAAGTTGTACCATGTAAAACCATATATGTGACAAATAATCTTTGGTATGATTTGATTTGAAATTTGGAAAAACACTTTAAATAAAACACAAACATATATTTATTTGCTCAGACCTGTCACTACTATTAGAATAAATACTGATTGCATTAATATGTAGTGTGTAGTGTGTTGGGGCATTTAGATTTAGTCAATGCCATATAGTGGGGATGAAATCATTGCTACATATCATGTCCTGGTTTTGGTAACAGCGTGGCAGGGTGTGTGGAAATGAAGACAGAGGAATGAATGGAATGAACTAGCGTTTGAGAAATGGCTTTCACTGCCGCAATGAAAATACAATTGTTTTGCAGCTTTCAATCAATTATTGGTAGTGCTTCTGAAAGTGCTTTTCAGCATAGTGGTACACACACAAGCCCGGTGCAGCTGCCACAGAGACATTCCCCCCCCCCCACACACACACACACTTACAGTTACTTATTGCTTTCCAGGTATGTATGTCTACTCTTTCTCCCGACTCTTTCACCCGCTCACTTTGCGTTAGGTCACACCCTTGCCTTTGCTTCTCACTGTGTTCCTTTGAGCTTCATGATGTGACTCCAGTAATACTGAAATTGATCAACTTCATTCTGCTCTTTTTCATTTAGGTAATCAATACTTCATTATGTTAAGTGTGTGAGTAATGAAATCTATCCGATCTACATTAAGTCCTGTGATGTCCAGGTGGAGTCAGATATTGTTCTTACACATAGTTCCTCAAGATATTAACTACCTTTTGCAAAGTAGGATTTCAGATCATAATGAGTCCTGTCTTACACTCTATTCATGGTTCCCCATGCCCATCCAATGGAGAACGTTTCGGGGGCTGTGCACATACACTCTTGACTGGGCGCCAAATTATCGCTGGGCCCACATTAACACACACTATGTAAAGGCAGTTTAGAGCAGTGTTTAGCGCATGTTTTTACACTGTGGGAGGAAACTGGAGACACCAAAAAAAACATACGTTGACACAGAGAGAACATGGAACATCTAGAAGGCCACAACCTCATACATCATCTTTGGAATGAACATCGCCTCCTGTCCAATAATGGTGTCGGACCTTTCAAATGCTCTTCTAGACAATGGGGCAATATTTGCCACAAATGCCCTCCAGAACCTTCCAGGAGACTGCATATGTTGTGTATCCAAATAGAGTCATGAGGTAAGTCTGTGCAAACAAGTCAATGGTTTTCACTTTATTATCTCCCGCTTATCCTCTATTAGGGTCGCGGTGGGGTTCCCCATGCCCATCCAGGGGAGAACGTCTCGAACGCTGGTCAGATAGACCCAGGACAGGGCGCCAATCCATCGCTGGACACAAACTTACTCACACAGACACACTCTATATGGGGCAATTTGGAGAATTCAATTAACTTGATCCATGTTTTTGGACTGTGGGAGGAAACCGGAGAACCCGGAGGAGACACGGGGAGAACATGGAAACTCCACCCAGATGGGGATTCGAACCGGGAATCCCTAGCACTGAGAGGCGAACGTGCTAACCACTAAGCCACCGTGCCGCATAGTTCACGTATTAGTAAAAAAATAATTTGTTATTTAAATGCATGTATTGTAACATGTCATCAAAAGAGTTTGAAAAACCGATTATTCTGGCGGTTTTAGCTTGATTCAGTGTGTACTGAACCTCTTTCCTAATACAAAATTGCTCTGACTGTGGCTTGGTAGCGGTGCATGTATTATAAATCACATAATTGAAACATGCTCATTTTGCATTCCATTTTAATTTCCTCGGACGACGTACGCATATCAATAACCCAGTGTTGATTAAATGTTGTTTTTTGGAACTCGGGTGGGTGCAAAACATTCAGCTATTTATCTGCATTGCTTCTCTGATTGTATGACCACCGTTATCTGTGTTGTCGTATTTAATGGAGTGTGATGCGATTATATAAATCCTCCATTATGCTGCGAGAGTAGGGAGCGGCTCAGTCATGAATAGTCTATGAAAACAGACGGACCGCTGCTTTTACATCGGTGGGTCAAAATGCAGAAGACAATCCTCAGAGCTTTCTTTATACACATACAGAGCAATGTTGTGCTATATAGAACCCGAGGAAATGATTTATAAAACTAAAATCCTCTTTGTTTGTGCGTACATGTTTTAAAGAACATCATTTCAGGCAAATGACAGTAATCAACAGAATTAACAATCCGAGATTTAAATCTTATTTCTAATTATGTATATGGATGCATTTTAAAATAAACAGTTTGGGCTGGAAGAAGAACTTTATATCTGTCCATTTTTATACAAATCTAATGCACTGATTTTAACAGCAAATGGTGTGATGGTTACAAGATTATAAAGAATCCAGAATTTAATATTATTTTTTGTTCTGACCACTTGACATGCATTTTCTTTTCTAGGTTCCTTTTGCGAGCGACATGGTGGCGTAGTGGTTCACATATTCGTCTCTCAGCGATAGGCATCCTGGTTTGAATCCCAAACTGTGTGTCTGTGTGGGATTCCTCTGGGTTCTCCAATTTCCTCTCACAGTTCAAAAACATGGATTTGAGGTAAATTGGTTGTTGTCAGGCAACACGTTTTCACACGTTGTCACGTTTTCCTCTCAGCTCTAGGGATTCCCGGTTCGAATCCCCATCTGGGTGAAGTTTCCATGTTCTTCCCATGTCCGCGTGGGTTTCCTCCGGGTTCTCCGGTTTCCTCCCACAGTCCAAAAACATGGAACAAGTCAATTGAGTTCTCCAAATTGCCCCATATAGAGTGTGTATGCGTGCGTGTCTGTGTGAGTGAGGTGTTCTCAGCGATAGATTGGCACCCTGTCCTGGGTGTATCTGCCCATTCTCCCCTGGATAGGCATGGGGAACCCCCCCCGCGACCCTAATAGAGGATAAAGCGGAAGATAATGGATGAATGAATGAATGGTTGTTGTCAATTGCCCCTATATACTGTGTGTGTAAGTGTGTGTGTGCCCAGCAATAAATTCTCCACTGGTTTGGAATGAGAAAAACCATCTAAGGTTTGTCCTTATGCAAAGCAAACCGAGTCAGTTGACGTAGTCTGTGCCATTTAAACTGAAAATCAGCTCGCTTGTTACATTCGCATCTACGAATGTGCTCTAATTACAATGACCTCTTTTTGTATAGTTGTACCCCTGGATATACAACTGGATGTCCTTAGCTTTAAGATTGTTACTAGACACAGCATGCTGGTAAAATATACGAACATGCCGGACCGAGTTACATGAAACAGAACAACGTGAGATAAATAATTTATTAGAGTAGACTTGTGAGGGGGACCTTCATGCCCATCGGGCGCTGGGCAGATACACCCAGGACAGGACGCCAATCCATTGCTGTGCACATACTTACGTATGCAGACACACACACTCTATAGGGGTAATTAAGATAGGGCAATTTAGAGCAGTCAATTCACATTGTAGCCATGTTTTTGGATTGTGGAGGAAACCAGAGAACCTGGAGAATGCTCACACGGACACAGGGAGAACATGAAAACTCCACCCAGATCAGAATTTGATCCCCATCACTGAAAGGTAAACGTGCTATCCACTACTACTGCAATTCTGGTGCAATCAGGTCTTAGGATGTTTTCAAATGAATACTGTAATTTGAGTTTGGCTACTAAATGTAATCGGTATAATCATACAGTATATCCTAAAATAAATATATGATGTCAGAAACATCGCTTTTAATACTACAGGGACTTAAATGCAGGTTTAGTGTCAGGCAGTGTGTTGATCACTGGGCTTGTTCTCACATTTCCACCTGCTCTCCTCACATCTGCTCAGCTCCTGAGTGCCTCCGAAAAACATATACACACACACACAGGCACACGCATATGTACACATGCATGCACACACACACACACACACACACACACACACACACACACACACACACACACACACACACACAGGGAGCAGCAGCAGCATGTGTGAGAGGGACAAGCTGTGAGAGTCCCTGCTACTCTGTTTGCAATGCTGCAGTAGCCATGTCTCAATAGGTCAGACTACTGTAATTATCATCCTGCATCTCGAGCCAATAAAGAGTGTTTGTGTTTGTTTGTCTTCTGCATGTGTGTGTGTGTGTGTGTGTGTGTGTGTGTGTTTGAGGAAGCTGGAGAGCACACTTTTTTTTATGTCAGTCTCCAAAAAAAATAAAGAAAAAAAAAATGTAGCTCTTCACATCACTATAAAAATGTAATCCTTGTTATTATTTATCACCTCAGTCTCCCAATTATCTCCTACACATCCTTTGTGTGTGTGTGTGTGTGTGCGTGCGTGCGTGTCTGCGGATGCGATTCAATGTGTGTTCGAGCTCACTCGCACTGAATGAATAAATAGATAAGAGATATAAATAAATATATAACTATCTATTATGTGCATAGCTCTGGGTGCTTGGCAACTGAATCCCTTGGTTGCCAAGGCAACGAGTCCTGCAGAACATGAGGTGATTGGCAACTGTGACAACGAAGAGGGAGTGACTTTTGACCTTTTTCTGTGGTGAAGGGAGACAGGAGCGACACAGTAGCAGCAGGAGAAGACAACAGTCATTAGTATAAATATTCATATGAAGCAGCCTGCCTCTGGTTTATCTAAACCCTCCTCTGTTCTGCCCAAACACACAATCATTTCCATATTGTAGTGCAACGTATATCCACGCACACGCTACCACCTCACCGATCCCTAATGCCGTTTTAAACGATTGCAATCCATAATAATCACATCCTTTCACCTGCATGTGCATACTCAGCAGAGTACGACGAACTGCGAATCAATCTGCTTTCTTTAAAATCTCTCACTTCGTTCTATTTACTTTCAACACAGATGCACGGTACGTCCTGTTTCCGCTTGGCTAAACTAACAGGAATATGATGAACTGTGTTGTAATTGCTCTGTAATCACTGTCACTGTGCAATAAGATAGTGCTGCAGGATAAAATGTGGCTGCGGCATCGCTATGAACCACTTTCAGAATTTAACATGCAAGCTTGATAACACTGTCACAGAGGGCTTGGATGATTTACAGGGCCGCTACGCTGGTAAATCTGTGCACTGGTATCTTTTGTCTAATTTACATGTTATCATTAATATGTGTTCTGGTTTGGGCATTATGTTTCGTTTTTGTGCAGAGTATTGTGCGGAATCGATAAAAACAGATTGATCTAGCACTAAGATTGATTAACCATCAAGGCAGGGCAGTAGGAAAAATAAATCACTACAAATGAAAAGATAGATTCAGTCTCAGGAAAATGTTGAAGAGGGCGACGCCTGGTCCATGTGACCATGTGATTTCCTGAGTGAGGATGAGATGCCTCTGTACAGAACATGTTTAAACATGGCATTCTTTTGCAAATCTTTCATCTCATTTCATTTATCTTCTCCTTTATCTGCTTAATTAATGGGAAAATAAAATGTTAGATATTAATCATAATCTACAAGTAATTTGAATAGGCCGCATTCTACGTTTTATTGTATTTTCAACATATTCTGTGAATAAACAGAACGTCTGCATCAGTACACGGTCTCACACAGGAGTGCATGATGTTATACTGAAGGACAGCACAGCTGTGATCATAAACATGAAGCTGCGCAGGCCGAGTGCCAAAGATAATGAGGTTGATATAATGAGATAATGAGATATAGAGCTCGAGCTTAATATTGCTTTCGCTTACATTGACAGTTCTGCAAAGGCCATTTATTGGTTAATTAATAGTAATTAATCATAACGGCTTTTGATTGGTTTGCTTATACAATCATTGATTTGGATGCACAAACATAAATAGTTCTGCAGCTGGCCTGGACTGTTGCCTAGCAACCAGAAATGCATGGCTTGCATTTATTATTTTATTTTTTTGGATGATTCCAATTTTAATATTTATAATAATCAAAATTACTAATACCAATTGTTTATATTTTATCAACATGCCAACAACTATAGTTCTGTATGCTTTGTTGCCCTCTCTAGTATTTTTTCATCGTCAGAATCACAATGAAGCAGATATCAGCGCTGCAGTGACTGTAACTTGTTAGAGTGATTTATGGTGTGTTGGGGCGTGTCACTTTCCAGTCCCTTTAAATGCCAGGTGTGGTCGGACTTTGACGGATTGCTATTTTAGGGGCAAACAAATACAAGCGTCCGCATGTCCTCCCCATGCCTGCATCGGTTTCTTCGGCATCTCCAGTTTGCTTCCATATTCCAACAACTTGCTGATAGTTAAATTGGAAATGCCATTAGGAATGTACGTATCTGTGCACTTGTAGTGCCAGTTCCGAGACTGCTGCATACATCAGAGGGTTGTCTTAAGTAGGGTATCTGGCGTAAAACTGTGCCAAATCAAATATGCAGATCGTTCCGCTGTGGTCACCCCCCTAACGGGAACAGACATCTAGCAAAAAAAAGCCTGTAAAGTGCAATCATCAATGGAATGGTATGATGATTTAAAAACCAGTAGAAAACTGAATAGCAGATTGGTAGAAGTGATTAGTCAGACTAGAATTCTGACATCAAAAGAAACCCTCGTTTTTAAAAATGAAATGTTAACATTTAAAGTGCGGTGCCGCTGGAACAGCCTTAATAACTGTAGTGAGGTTGTGTATTTTTTTTTTTTTTTTTGCATAGCCATACTAATATTAAATGCACAAAGCTGGGATGTAAGAGATTCATGGCATGCATCAGCATGCTCCACTTGTCCTCCTTGAATGCTGATTGTTTATTCGGAGAAAGAGCACATAATTACTGCAAAATAAATGGAGATGTGTAAAGTGTCATGAGCAGAACGAGAGATTTCTGTGCACTGTGTAGGTGTTTTATGGCACAACGCTATGCAAAGCACTATCAACAAAAACACCCCATGCTGATTTACACTCCTACACACACACACACACACACACACACACACTTACACAGAGAGAAAGAGAAAGGGAGGCCGAGAATAGAAGGATACATTCACTTTTTACGAAAATGTAACAGATAAGCATCTGATTTAATGAGATCTTGCGGGATGTACATTTGAAAAAGAGCTTCTCATCATACAAATTGGAAGTTGTGATGTTCCAGATACACAAAGTCTACAGAACCGTGCTTTCACACAGCTTATCACAAAAACATGATTCCATGTTATGCAAGTTGTTGGCAGACTGCTGTTAAGTGGCTCGTGCCGCTGACAAAGCTGCCTCCTGGTGGTGCACTCATGTATGTGCAGGTCTCATTATTAAACACAGGCCCATGTTTAGGGTTACAAAATCTCCAAGCTATTACCTGATTTTATGTGCTTTTGGATTTACACACGTACTGTGGGCTTTACCTTTCAGAAAATGTTTTTTTTTTTTCATTATTATCATTTTATTTTGGCGGCACGGTGGCTTAGTGGTTTAGCACGTTCGCCTCTCAGCTCTAGGGATTCCTGATTTGAATCCCCATCTGGGTGGAGTTTCCATGTTCTCTTTGTGTCCGCGTGGGTTTTCTCTGGGTTCTCTGGTTTCCTCCCACAGTCCAAAAACATGGATCAAGTCAATTGAGTTCTCCAAATTGCCCCATATAGAGTGTGTCTGTGTGTGAGTGAGTGTGTGTCCAGTGATGAATTGGCGCCCTGTCCTGGGTGTATCTGCCCAGCACCCGAAACGTTCTCCTCTGGATGGGCATGGGGAACCCCACCGTGACCCTAATAGAGGATAAGGCGGAAGATAATGAATGAATGAATGAATTATTCATTTTTTATTGTAGGACTACATTTTTATGGTAGACCAATTACACCATTAGAAGAAAGAAAGGCTATCTCAGAAATCTCAAAAAGTATCTCAGAAATCTGACATTTAATCTTAGAATTTTTTTCCTGATTTATAATCTTAGAATTGTGACTTAATGCGCATAAACACATGTTGAACGCTCTAAATTTCATTGGCCCTGTACTTGTACTCTGCACAATGACAATAAAGTTTAATTTAATCTAATCTAATCTAAATTACATGCTTTTTGGATGTTTTTTAATGTTCTATATGGTTCACTGTTTACAGATTTTATTTTTAATAAATCCACATTTAGGCACCATTTTAATGATGTGCTGTTTAAGATGTTATTTGCTGAATTATTAAAACATGGTAAATCACAGCAGTAAAGCTGCTTGCTGTTTAGTTGCATGGTGTAAATAACAGCTTAAACAGTAAATCATTAAAATGGTTAATATGCAATGAGGTATTATAACAAATAAGATTTGCAAACAGTAATAAAAAATAGGACATTAAGAAAAACATACAGGAAAGAGTATGTTGATTAGATATAACAGAATTCTCAGAATTTTAAGATATGAAGTCAGAATACTGACTCACTAAATCAAAATTCTAAACTATAAAGTCAGAATTCTGAGATAAGATAAGATGAGATCTGTTTACATCTGTGCTGCTATAAAAACTTCTTGTTGCTAACTGTACATCAGAATCTATTTCCACCTTGTGTACTATTTACTCACTACCATGCTCGAATGACTACAGGATGCTGGTGGCTGGACATTTAAAAAGGGTAAATTATTCTCAGTCCAGCAGTGAAACTGAGGTGTTCTAACACTCCAGGTACCTGATCTGTGGTGGACCTGACTGTAAAGGAGACCAGCAAAATAAGAAGTGATGGACTACAGACTGTAAGTAAAGAAATGCAACGTGCATATGATGTATGAAACTGTAGACAATAAGTGTAGAAATAAAAAGATGTATCTTATAATCAAAAATCCAGTAACCTGTACTTATAATAGGCATTTATGTATGTATTATATGCCTTTTGTATTTATTATTGATCTGTTTTGTGTTTATTATAGGTTTTTGTATATCTATTGTATGCACTTTTTGTATTTAGTTCAAGTCTTTTTGTATTTATTATAGGTCTCTTTTCATTTATTTTTTTTATCTTTTTGGATTTATTATAGGTTTCTTGGTATCTATCATATGGGATTTTTGTAAATAATTTACAGGTCGTTTTTTATTTAGTATAAGCCTTTTGTATTTTTTATGGCTATTTAATAAGGATCTTTAGGTTTTATTATAAGCAGTGATTTTTTCTTGGTCTTTTTTTAGGCTTTTGGGGGAGGTTTCAGCACTTTTGTCATCTGAACTGTGTCTTGTATTGTCTTGCATTGTATTTTATTATTCATTCATTCATACCCATTCAGGGGAGAACGTCTCGGGCGCTGGGCAGATAGACCCAGGACAGGGTGCCAATCCATCGCTGGTCACACACTCACTCAGACAGACACACTCTATATGGGGCAATTTTGAGAATTAAATTGACGTGATCCATGTTTTTGGACTGTGGGAGGAAACCGGAGAACCCGGAGGAAACCTACGCAGACACGGGGAGAACATGGAAACTCCACCCAGATGGGGATTCGAACCGGGAATCCCTAGCGCTGAGAGGCGAACGTGCCAACCACTAAGCCACCGTGCCGCCTATTATTATTATTATTATTATTATTATTATTATTATTATTATTATTTTATTTTTTTGCAAAGTGGTCCAGGGGGAACGTTGTCTCTTTTCATTATGATCTTTTGTGTATCTGAAATGACCATAAAGACTGTATTGACTGACAAAAGGCTGGAGCGTGTAGCTCAGACGCGCCGGTTCTATCTGACGTCATGGGGGGGGGGGGGGGGGGGGGGGGGGGGGGGGGGGGGGGGGGGGGGGGGGGGGGGGGGGGGGGGGGGGGGGGGGGGGGGGGGGGGGGGGGGGGGGGGGGGTGTGTGTGTGTGTGTGTGTGTGTGTGTGTGTGTGTGTGTGTGTGTGTGTGTGTGTGTGTGTGTGCACGGATGTGAAAGTATGCGTTAGCGCCACCAGTTAGCCCAGGCTGTCAATGCGTCGCAAAAGAAGTAAAAGCGACAGAGCGGTGCGTAAAAGCGCAACAATGGCGAGCTGAAGCCGAGCTTGTTTGGGAGGTGTGGCGTGCTGTGGGCTTGATGACACTCTCGGCTTTAAGGTGCTCCTCGAAGGAGGTGTTTTTGTTAGCTGGCCGGCTAAGTTTTTGGAAGTGAAGGAGGAGGAGGAGACGTGGATAGCGACGGGCCGCTCTTACAGACTTATGCGACGACAACAAGGTAACCAGGTTTCGCCTTTTTGGAAACACGCTCTTTGCAGCAGGTCAGTATTTCTGCAGCGTTCCCGCAGTGTTTGTCATGTCGGATCAGAGGTGTTGGAGCACAGGCTGCTCGGCTGCTGGGTATTTCATGAAGAGCAGCTACTTTATTCTGAAACGCACCAGTGGCGTCGCGCTGCAGCCGAGCAGAACCGAACCGTGCGCGTCGGTTGGGCTGGACATCCATCCATCCATCCATCCATCCATCCATTAGATTTATCCTCTACTAGGGTCGCGGGGGTGGGGGGTTCCCCCATGCCCATGCCTATTCAGGGGAGAACGTTTCTGGGAACGGCTCTGGGTAGATACACCCAGGACAGGACACCAATCTATCATTGGGCACACACACACTCTATATGGGGCAATTTGAAGAATCCAATTGACCTTGATCCATGTTTTTGGACTGTGAGAGGAAACCGGTGAACCCGGTGGAAACCCATGGGGAGAACATGGAAACTCCATTCAGATTGGGATTCGAACCGGGAATCCCTAGCGCTGAGAGGAGAACATGCTAACCTTGGGCTGGACAGTCCATGCTTATTCATATGCTTATGCTTAATGCCCCGTGTTTGCAGACTTTTGACCCAACAGAAGCCTGCGGGAGCCGGGCACCTGGTTACAGAGCTGTACCTGTGTGCACACAGCGGCTGCAGCTGGCGAGCTGGTTGAGGATTACAGAGTAAACACAGATACTGTCGCATTCTCTGACTGTTCAGCTGCATGCCTTATAAAGCCTCGGTTTCCTCACATAGACCTTTAAATCTTGTGTTTTACGTGACGTCCTTTTGCCATTTTACACAATGACACAACAATCTGCCTCGTTATTACATGCATTTTCCTGTTTCAACAGTGTTCGCTCATCCGTAAGTCGCTTTGGATAAAAGCGTCTGCTAAATGTAAATGTAACAATCATTGTCTATTTTATTGCTTCTGCTGTTTGTATAATTACACATTCTGCAATCATAGACTCGTCAATCCGTTCCACTATATACCTTGTTACTCCTATTTACTGTGTTGTTTATGGTCAGTACCATTATAGAGAAGCAACATACTGCAGTATGTTGGTGTGGGTTCACTGGAGGATCGGACACATCGGTGCTGCTGGAGTTTTAAAACACACCCACCATGCACTGTATTACACACGTCTTGTATGTGTCTATTGTAATAACAGTTAAAATGCCAGGACATTTTTATGACTAGCAATACTGTTTGACCCCACCCCATTTTTTGTCCATGTTCTCAGTTCCACTTACCATAAAGATGGACTTTAGTTCTACAATTCCATTCTGTAGTCCATCTGTGTGTGTTCTACAGTACATACTGTATACTCTGTTCTCTAATGCTCAGAACCCCAATAGTACCACCACAGAGCAGGGATTATTTGGTGGGTGCATTATTCCTACCCTCAGACTAGACTCAGTACTTCTGTTTTTTAAAGATAACCTTTATCTTTCCTCATGTGTGGGTAAAAAAGCTGATTAATGGATTAAGACTGATTAGGAATGACATACAGAACCAGTCAAAAGTTAGGTCACACCCCCTATTTCCTCTACCTACCATATAGATGTTCTGTGTTCTTTGTTGTTGTTAGTCCCTATTGGTTCTCTGTTCTCTGTTGGTCAGGAGCATCACAGAACAGGTATCATTTGGGTGGTGGATTGTTTATTGTCAGTTCTGCAGTGACACTGATGTGGTGAGGGGGTTTTAGTGCAGCAGTGCTGCTGGAGGTTCATTTCTCCACCTCAGTCACACTGCTGGGATAGGACTAATGCACCCACCCAATAATCCCTGCTCTGTGGTGGTACTATTAGGGTTCTGAGCATTAGAACAGAGTACACAGTATGTACTGTAGAACACAAACAGATACACTACAGTCTGGAATTGTAAAACTACAAAGTCCAACAGTGGAGAAAAAGGGGGCGTGTCTAAACTCCATGCCCAGTTCCATAGTACAGATTTCATAATGCTGGAACAGTATAGTATGTGTATAGCCGTAATGACAGTAATGATATTGCTGCTAATATATACTGCTATAGCAGCCTTCTATCCTCTTGTCTACTCTTTGAAACTTCCTTTTGAAGAGCGAAGTTAAGATCAATACCCGGATTGATTGTGGAACTCTAGATGCCTCCACACAATTAATTTTTGTTTTAAGATGGTTTCACTTTTTTTTTTTTACGGGATAGTTCAGGCAGTTTGCTGAGTGATGTCTGAGTCCCAAACACTTTAGTGTGATACTCTTCTCACACTTAAATGCATCATATTATCCTATTAACATACAACACCAAAGCACCTGCAAGTGCGGATCTGACTGTTTCCTAACAGTATGTACGTTATAACATACTGAATTATCATAATAATGTCATCATTCTTTTTCCAGAAAACTAAGTTTTAATTCAACGTTTCCACAGTGGTGTCTTCTTGCACTTTGTTGGCCCGATGCTTTGTTTGCACAGGTATGGTTTAAAGTACAGGAAAGTAAAACTGCTGTGTCTTATGCTTCCTGCTGGGCCTTCTGTTTCAGGGACTTCAAGCGATCTCAGGTTCATGGTAAAGAGACGTGTGTTATTTGATCATTGGCCTTTACTTGGCACCTTTATCAATGTCCTGTTGTTACTGCATTGTCAGCTGCATACCGAACCGGATTAATTATTTAAACCGGCCTTAAAGAAACAGTTGCACTTTGTTTGTATGTAATAGGATTATGGTTTTATACGTCATTGTTCTCCTGATTGAAGGTGATTATTTGGAATTTTGAAATATCTGCTGTTCGAATGGAACTGTGATTGGAGGGAAATAATCTGGATCTGTGGCTCTTGTATAAAAACTAAATGTGATCACATTTACTAGTTTTATCGCTTTCTATCTTTTTTTAAATACATTTGAAGGTTTGTACCTGATTGGTGAAGAGTACCAAATAAAAGTTAGGCCATGCCCCCTTTCTGCTCCAATTATCGTCCATGTTCTCAGTTCCACTTCCTGTAAAGATGGACTTTGTAGTTCTACGGTTCCATTCTGTAGTCCATAGTGTTTGTATTCTACAGTACATACTGTGTACTCTGTTCTAATGCTCAGAACCCCAATAGTACCACCACAGAGCAGGGGTTATTGGGTGGGGGCATTAGTCCTATCCCAGCAGTGTGACTGAGGAGGAGAACTGAACCTCCAGCAGCACTGCAGCACTAAAACCCCCTCACCACATCAGTGTCACTGCAGAACTGACAATAAACAATCCACCACCCAAATGATACCTGTTCTGTGATGCTCCTGACCAACAGAGAACAGAAAACCAACAGGGACTAACAACAACAAAGAACACAGATGGACTACACTTTTGACTGGTACTTAATGTTAATGCAGAAAATTGGAAATGTTTGATACATTGAATAGTTTGGATGAGTGTATATTTGTCTCTTGTTGTGTAACCTTTGTGGACCGGTCAAGTGAAGCGGAGACATTTTTATTTTTCAGAATTTTTCCAGAGTAAAATCTAAATATGAAATATATAAATACAAATTGGAGATTACTTTATGGCTAAGTACACCTTATTTTGTGAATCATTTGTGATATTTTATTACCAGCTGTATGTAAGGAACTGTGTTGTGTCTTGATTTGAAGTCTCAATCATTTTGCTGTCGGATTGGGATTTGATTCCAGAGCAAACTGTTAGACTTTAGCCATTCAGATAATTGTAAATGCAGTATTGCTTCTTGTGCTTCTCTTACTGATTTTCTGTTTTTCAGGTGCGTGATGGAGGCAAGAGAG
Organism: Corydoras maculifer; assembly: GCA_019802435.1. Classification (NCBI taxonomy): domain Eukaryota; kingdom Metazoa; phylum Chordata; class Actinopteri; order Siluriformes; family Callichthyidae; genus Corydoras; species Corydoras maculifer. The sequence continues at coordinate 333,735 of JAFMOD010000325.1, forward strand.
TTGTACGTAGTGGCTGGAAGCTTCATTGGGTTCCAGCTGTTGTTCTCTGGAGTCACCCCACTGGTGTCATCTAGCATAACGCAGGGCTACGGAAAACTTCCACCCCACAAACTCAACGAGTGGAACTCAAGGTAGCGCACCGTTGCTTTCTAAAGTGTATTTAAATTTGGATGGGATCACGTTTTGATTTGTTTAAATTTACCATGTTTATTTCAGCAGTGCTGTTTAATTGAAAGCATTTAATTATTATTTTTTATTATTCTTATGTAAGATTCAGAAGGATTCACTGTATATCATGGTATTTTGTACTGGGACTTTAGTTCTGTACCTTATCCTGTGTTTAAGAGGACGTGATTTAAGAATTGTATGTTATTTAGGTGCCGTACTGTAAATTCTTATTACTTCAAATCACTAAAATTAATATTTGGGTGGTGGATTGTTTATTGTCAGTTCTGCAGTGACACTGATGTGGTGAGGGTGTTTTAGTGCAGCAGTGCTGCTGGAGGTTCATTTCTTCACCTCAGTCACACTGCTGGGATAGGACTAATGCCCCCACCCAATAACCCCTGCTCTGTGGTGGTACTATTGGAGTTCTGAGCATTAGAACAGAGTACACAGTATGTACTGTAGAACACAAACTGATGGACTACAGAATGGCATTGTAGAACTACAAAGTCCATCTTTACAGGATGTGGACCTGAGAACATTAAGTAGAGCCGAAAGGGGGTTCAGGGTTTGAAACAGCATCTGCTTTTGAGTGAATGCAGCCTGAAACTATTTTATAAAAAGAGGAAGCCAAATATTTTATGCACTAATGCAAAGGGGATTTTTTGAGCAGTAAGTCATGGCATATGAATTAAAAGACAGAGGAAGTGTTTCACGGTCAGACAAACCCACGTCAGCTTTTTTCGGTGGAAAAAATGTTTTTTATGTGCCAGAGAAAAATTACCATCCAGACTGGTAGCAATTAAAGGTTGGTTGGTTTTTTATTTCTGTGAAATGAGTTATTTAACAAATTTCAGATTTGAGATTTTATTTTTAGAAAGTGAAAATGGCTCTTTAATTTTTTTTAATGAAGTGAGCACACGTGCCCGGAGCGGTGGACAGCTCTGTATAGAGTGCTTAGGGAGCAATGAGGGTTAGGTGCCTTGCTCAAGTGCACTTCAGTCATAGTACTTGTTGGGACCAGGAATCGAAATGTGGTTCTTAAATCACAAGCCTACGACTGTCAAAGCTCCATATGCAGTAGCAGTCCCTGGTTTCAAACATTTAGTAAAAGTGTTTGAGAAAAAAAAATCTGATTCATTGCTGCTAAATGCACATTCATTCATTCATTCATTATCTTTATGCATAATTCACTACTAGGGTCGCGGGGTGGGGGGGGGCACCAATCTATCACTGGCTAAATGCACAAATTTTGTTAAGTATTATTTGATAATGGTTTAGCACGTTCACCTCTCAGCTCTAGGGATTCCCGGTTCGAATCCCCATCTGGGTGGAGTTTCCATGTTCTCCCCGTGCCTGCATGGGTTTCCTCCGGGTTGTCCGGTGTCCTCCCACAGTCCAAAAACATGGATCAAGGACAGTTGAGTTCTCCAAATTGCCCCATATAGAGTGTGTCTGTGTGAGTGAGTGTGTGTCCAGTGATAGATTGGTGTCCTGTCCTGGGTCTATCTGCCCAGCGCCTGAAACATTCTCCCCTGCATGGGCATGGGGAACCCCACCGCGACCCTAATAGAGGATAAAGCGGAAGATAATGAATGAATGAAAATTCAAAGATTTCACAATGTATTATTTATTTTACATTTGCATATATACATATATATATATATATATATATATATATATATATATATATATATATATATATATATATATATATATATATATATAAATGTGAAGGACGAACTCCTCTGTGTGGTCCCAACTGTGTGTAGACTAGGAATAAGACAATGGATTTTTTTGGCAATTATTGCGATTTAAAAATATCACCACGATGAAAAATACGTATTACAAAATATGTATAATTGTGATTTATCATCTCAACCCTTGTGGAGACTGTACGTCTTCCCGTTCGGATTTTCTCTTCTTACACTTCCCATTCTCCCACACGTCACAGATGTGCTGATGGATAAATCGGCGATACTACATTGCCCTAGCCTGTTGAGATGTACATCCTGGCCCAGATAAATAAACAAGTTGCATCAGGAAGATTTGAGGACTGGATAAGCTGTTTTCTGATCCAGCTGTCATCACTGATTCAAGTGGCTTTAAGATCCTCGTGTAAAGAAATGCAACGTGACGGGCTAACTGCAGTGTGCTTTCTTTTCTTCAGGCTTGTATCCAGTGTCCATGCTGTGATCGTTGGCTTTTTCTGCCTCTTCATCCTGTGGTTTGATGATGCTGTTAATGCTGACCCTGTTTGGTAAGAACAGAACGACTGTAAAGAGGAACGCTGCTCATTTACCTCCAGCTTTGAGTGACCCTAACTGCAATTATACATTAAGATTTTAATTATTGCCATTATTTTATTTTTTATAGCATCTTCCACAATTTAGACATGTTCTGATGGTAATTAAAGCATTTCCCTGGCTTTATATTTGGAAAGTGGTATATGGACTTTTCAGTATTAAGGCAGAATGTGTACAATGAGCCCGGTTCCTCTTTCTATAACTGGGTTCGAGTGCTGCTGCATTGTGAAGTTGGAATTTTGGAGGTTTGTCTTGACATCTCTAAACAAAGAACGACCCTCTCATTCTTGTTTGTCCTCTTGTCTTTCTCTCTGTTTCTGTTTTCCTGTTTCTTTCTGTTTCTGTTTTTTTCTTTCTTTTTCTTTTGCCTGCTGCCTGTCTGGTCTGCATCTTTGCATCCTGAAAGAGAAGAATGGTAATGTCTCCCTTTGTAGTCTTTCCCTTCATTTTGTCCCAGTCTTGGTCCCTTTTTTACCCCTCTGTCTGTTCTTTACTGTCTGTTTGAAACTACTTTATATTCCTTTGCACATTCTCTGCATCAGCCTCTCCATCTCTGTAATTTTGCCCTCTCTCTTTTTCTCGCCCTTCTTTCCAATGCTTTTAAATCATTTAACACAGCCTATGGAAGGAAATATGAAGTCTTTATTCCTCCCTACTGTTTTCTGCAAATATTTAGAATGTAGAATAGGAGGACGTTGCTGTTGTACCTTTAAACCGATGACAATGTCAATGTCTCTATAAACGGGAAAGCCATCACGTCCAAAGGTCACACCTGAGGCTCCTGCTGTTTTATTACAAAAACTGTGCCACTTACCCATTACCAAAAAACACATCCTAACACAATGCCCTAAATACCATGGAGCAAGAAACAAAGTACATCTACCCAAAACACTAGAAGAAATCGTAAACCAAGCCAAACCAGAAACTTTTAAAATTGTATTATTTTTTATTATATATATATCTTTTTAATAAAGATTAATAATCTTAAAACGGAAATATAAAATTATGAATCACTAACTCCTGCTTTGAATGCTATAAATAGGACAACGTTATTCATTCATTATCTTCCGCTTTATCCTCTATTAGGGTCAAGGGGGGGGTCCCCATGCCCATCCAGGGGAGAACGTTTTGGGCCCTGGGCAGATACACCCAGGATCTGCCCACCAATCTATCACTGGGCACACACTCACTTACACAAACACACTCTATATGGGGCAATTTGGAGAACTCAATAGACTTGATCCATGTTTTTGGACTGTGGGAGGAAACCGGAGAACCCGGAGGAAACCCACGCGGACACGGAGAGAACATGAAAACTTCGGGAACCAGGAATCCCTAGTGCTGAGAGGCGAACATGCTAACCACTAAGTCACCGTGCCGCCTAAATAGGACAACATGGTTATATATATATATATATATATATATAAACTGTCATATTTGGGCAATCTACTTTATGCCTATATGAAAAGCAAAGATTTAAAATGTAGAAAAGCTCAGACGTTTTAAAATAAGTTTCGCTCACGTATCTGGTTCCAGTCCAGTCGTGTTCTCGCCCTTTTCCTCTGAATAGAGAATCAGAACCATTTTGCCAGAAGGGTGCTTACTTTAATTATATTTCAAGAATCGTCCACACAGCAAAAAAATTGGGATGTTTTATTACGTTTTGGCTGTTCACACCACCGTGGCAGGCTGTGGGCCCGAACACCAAGCTTTTGGAATGTACCATCTTCTCTCACAGACCTGCTGTCAAGTTGTAAAATGTTTTATTTAAAAATGATGACATCAGACCCCGATCAAGTGATTTTTTGAGTTATGTCCTTGCTGCAGGGTTAATAATGCAAATCTAGGTGGATATTTGAAATTGTTGTGCTATTAAATCAACTAAGTCTGGTGACTGAATATTATGTATTCATGTAGTGCGTTTTACAACATGATTGTTGTGCATGTTACATAGCAGTTTTAATGTAGTTTAGGGCATCAACCATAAATAAAAAGCTAACCAACAAATTATATTTAGAATTAAGAGAATTTAAGTTGTACAAATTATATAATTATAAAAGTTGAGAGGCAGATAATGAGAAATAATACGTTAAGAGAGAGAAATGCAGTGGACGTGCATTATTTTGAGTCAGTAGACTACAAAGATGGTGGTGTAGTGGTTGGCATGTTCACGTCTCAGTGCTGGGTTCGACTCCCGATTGATTAATTTATTTATTATTCATTATTCATTCATCATCTCCCGCTTTATCCTCTTTTAGGGTCGCGGTGGGTTTCCACATGCCCATCCAGGAGAGTACGTTTTGGGCGCTGGGCAGATAGACCCAGGACAGGACGCCAATCCATCGCTGGGCACACACTCACTCACAGACACACTCTACATGGGGCAATTTGGAGAATTCAATTGTCTTGATCCATGTTTTTGGACTGTGGGGAAAACCGGAGAACCCGGAGGAAACCCACGCGGACACGGGGAGAACATGAAAACTTCACCTAAATGGGGAATCCGGGAATCCCGAGTGATGAGAGGAGAACATGCCAACCACTAAACCACTGTGCCGCCCTTATTAATTATTATTTTATTTTTTTGTGTGTGTCTGGGAGGATGCACAGTCTAAAAACATGGATTCAAGGTGATTTGGCTGCTTTGAATGAAATTCTGTGTCTGTGCGAGTGTGGGCCCAGCAATGGAGTGGTGCCCTGTCTTGCCATGCCCCCCCATGCAAACGAAGTAATGGATTACGTGGAAGAGATTACTTTTATTGGTTAACCTTACTTGTCTAACCGTGTTAACAATAATTAAACCTTAAAATCATTTTGTATGAATAAAAAGCTTTTAATAAAAAATAAATAGGATATATTTAGGACAGGGCACGGTAGCTCAGTGGTCAGGGCGTTGGACTATCAATCTGAAGGTTGGGGGTTCAAATCCCAGGTCCATTAAAGTTACCATTGTGGGTCCTTGAGCAAGACCCTTAACCCTCATTGCTCCAGGGATCTTGTGATTAACCCTGTGCTCACCTTGGAAGTCGCTTTGGATAAAAGCGTCCAATAAATGACCTAATTATTAATTAATTATTATATATAACCCCCCCCCCCCGTTAAATTGTGACCATCGGTAACATGTGACTACACAGACGTTGATTCAACTTTGAAAACGAACGACCCTGATCTGCTTTCAGATTATTTACACAGATTAGAAAGTCATAATGAAGACACACTAGTCCCTTACCAGTGAGGTACAGTGTGTGAAAGGTTTGTCCATCTTTTGCTATCTCCCACACAAGTCACGCCTTTCACTGCTTCTCCGCTACCCTTTGTCTTATTGTCCCTTGCTTATGCTGAGGCGGCAAAAAAAAAGAGAGATTGTATGAAATCGAGAGGCTGCATAGAGCTGACGCTGCCAGTAAGAAAAGCTGTTTCTGTCAAAATGGTGACACTTTTCTATGATCTGCACAGCTTTATGCATGCGCATGCAACCCCCCGCAGCTCCTGGCTATTCGTCACCATGTGTTTTCGTCCCTTTTATAGTTCATTTTTGTTGTGGATGTGTTCTGTTCTGTTGTTCTGAACTGTGTTTGTCTATTTCTTTAGGTTATTGTTTTTTTATTTATCCTTTTTTATTATTTTTTTTGTATGTATCAAAGGAGTTTTTAGTCTTTCACTCTGTGTGTTCCAATCACTTTGGTCATTTAAGACGCATTTTTAGACCAAGAGTGCATTGTGTAGATTAGAAAAGCATGTGTACACTGTGTGCTCAGACTTTTTCAGCAGATCAGACACAACAATGTTTCTGGGAATCATTCTGTACCCAAACAGCACCTGATCTGCATTGCTCCAGCTTTGCTCATTGCCTATTTGAGACCATAGTAAAAGGGATGACCCCAATGAAAACTGAGGACGGGGTAATTTGACCCCAAGCTGTCTTTATTTAGCTGCAATAAAAATAAATCGGTCAGTTTTGTTAAGTAATCCAAAGGAAGTATACAGCTGCAGATACAAATACACAGCTGTGTCTCTGCCAAACAGAAGGAACAAACAATTAGACAATCAACAAATGCATCCTTAATCTGAACTGATTTCCAATTTTTCCAAATAAATCCTGATCGCCATATTTCTCTGTATGGACCTTGCAGCGTCTGCTGATCTTTAGTCTGTGTTGCCTGGTTCTGTGCTGCGTAATTGACTGCGTGTTGTATTATAGCAGTGATTCTCAATTATTTTCTGTTAAACCCCCCCCAACGAAGAAAACTTTTTGCCCCACACACACGCACGCACGCACGCACACCCCCCCCCCCCCCCCCCCGTACATGACGAAATGGGATGAAAAAGTATTTTTACAGTCCACTGTAGTAT
>JAFMOD010000325.1:346752-358451 GCA_019802435.1 Corydoras maculifer
TCCTAATATGGGACAAAGCAGAAGATAATGAATGAATGAATGTTCTTTAAAATGTGAGAGATAGAAAGATGAGGTTATCCACATGGTTTCTTTGCTTTCAGGTGGTTCTTTGAAGCCCTGGCCTATCCTCGCTCTCACCGGCTGGTGGTGGCTAACGGCGTTGCGATGGCCGTGGCATTCTTCCTGGTGAGAATAGCTGTGATGCCACCATACTGGATTAAAGTATTCGGCACATTTGGGACGCCGGCTTTCGAGAGGCTCGGCCTGGGTGCGCAGGTGGCCTGGATTGTGTCCTGCGTGTGTCTTGACATCCTTAATGTGGTGTGGATGTATAAGATTGCACGGGGCTGCTACAGGGTCATCACGGGCTCGAGCGGTAAGAAGAGAAATGGCGTGGAGAGCGCCGGCAAGTCCAATCATCTAAACAACCACATGGACTGAGCCGGGGGAGGACGGACGAGCAGGGTGGATTTGTGAACAGTGTTCTGGAGCAGTGTTGGGTTCTAGTCTTTCCAGCTTAACCAAGCGGACAGGAGCAGCTGCTGAATTCACATGACGCTGTGAAACATAATGGTTCCCCAGTTTGCTCGAGACAAGCGAGTGTATGTTCTCCGACGTCCTCCACCGGGGCAGGAGAGCATGGAGTGGGGGGCTAGTGGTATCAAACGGTATTCTGCTTCAGCCACAAGTGCCTCGAAAATCCATGAGCACGAAATAGACTACAGTTACACTCATAACAAATCTTTCTGAAATGTGAAATCGTACAGCAACTCGGTGAAGGCGTCGTCATGTGGGTGTCAGACATACGAACCGCTGTCTGGAGGCAAGAGGTCGTCCTGTTTTCCAGACACACCACTGTGCCTCATGCCACCAATGACGAAGGTCCTCTCTCCAGTGGTTGTTTTCGAATGAGTTCGCTGAATCCATTCCACCCCAAACAGATTTTCAATTGGTACTAAGAACAAAAAACCCTCCAGCCGTTGCGATACATTTACAGCCACAACTGTCTCTACAGGCGTCATCCGTCCGTCCTGCAGTCCGCTTACAACAACAAGCGCTTGGTAACACGATTTCTATGGGGAACATATTTAAATAATACCTGTTTTTAACCTTTTGGAAGAAATATTTGCACTCACCAGCCACTTCAGTGGAAGCGATCACTGTTCGTTTTATCATCTCCAGTGAATGTGTATATAGAAATATATTTTTAGTTCTAAAATTACACACTTTAACAATTTCATTCGTTTCTGTACTACATTAGTCCCCCTTTACTCATGCTCATGTCCACCACAATTGGGTGATTTTCAGGTGGTCCATCTTTCTCAGCATTGCAGTGGCATTGACATGGTGATGAATTAGTTTGTGTTCTGTTACGGCTTGATCAGATTCTGAGTTTTTAAACACTGTATCCCCTGTTCGTCACATCTACCTTATTGCTTCATCTTGTGCAGCACTTGCATGGTTTTTGTTGGACATCCTCTAATCGTACAACAGCGCTACCCACTGGACATGTTCCATTTTTCTTTATTTGCAGTCCAGCAATGATATGGTATTTAAAAATTCCAGCAGGACTGCTGTGTCTGATCCACTCGTACCAACACCATGTCGCTGCAGTGCTGAGATTCACCCACCACCTGCATTCCACCTGATTTCTGATGGTTCTGATCATTAATGTAGGGAAGTCAAATAAAGGGCCGGAGTTTGTTCCCTTTAGAGATGATGTTAACTTGTTTCAACTTAAAATATTAAAACAGCCTGCGATTTGACCGGGCTTCACAAACCATTACACTGGAGACTGTATCGCCCATCTCTACCTCTCCCTCCTGGCATCAAGGCTTTTACCGTTGTGGCAGTAAATCAGTACAGCATTGAATTGGGCGCAGTGTGATCTCCACCACAGCCACAGTTCGTTGGCTTCCGTCTTTTTAAAATACAACTCTGAAACCGAACAGGGGATCCTCCAGGTGCCTTCTCCACTGTTACAAGGTACATCATAGCTGTTCCCTTCAGGGATATTAGGATCAGCCTGGGTAGGATGTTCCAGTGGCATGACTTACTCTTTTCTTAAGTTTCTAAACATTTTTTTTTTCAGGAGTGATATGGCTCACCTTGTATTTCTCTCAGCCAGGCTTCGTGACTCAACTCGTAAAACTCCTAGAGTATAATCAGGTTCCTCCGCTAACTCTCAGCATTTTACACCTTCTTCCTGGCTTTGTCCATTTCGTGAGCTCGGTGAGTCAGTCTTGAGACGATGACGTGTTTAAATGTCAGTGGATGTAAGAAGAACCTTGGGCTCCTGGATTTTGTTATCTCACCTGAAGGAGAAAGTCCTCTGGCTTTCTGTCTTTGGGAGCCACACCCGTGCACGTTCTCATAACCTCCTCTCTTTAACCCAAATTGGTTATGTTAATGCAGTGTGAGGGGCTTGGGCAAAGTATCACAATGTGTTGGATGGAGGCAGTGGAGGACAGCACCAGTGTCGCAGTGCAGAAACACCGACTGTGTCCTTTTATTCTGAATGTATCGAGTTGAAATGTAAATACGAGTTCATGCGCCCGTGCTGATCGTGATGTTGTAGCCATGTGAAAAGCACAAAGACTAATGCTCAGCTTTAGTGCGAAAGTACGGCTTGGAAACAGGAAAAGGCTCATTACGAGAGTTTAAACAATGTATTTATTGATTTCTCAATGGTAATATTACCATGTCAAATGCCATTGGAGAATAGAACACTGTGCTGTAAAGAAAAAAAAAAAAAAAGGAGCCGAGCGTGGCTGCAATTATCCCTGTGAATTTGGAAACGCAGCTCAGAATTGGATATATCGGCTTTACCTATTTATTGGAAATCAGTGTAGGGTGAATTTAATCCCTGTAAGAAATGTATCTGTCTCATTCTTAAATACTTTTTTGCACAGTATTAGGACTTAATCTCATTAATCTGGTACGCTAAGGGCTGATGTGCTTTCAGGTGTTTTTTTTTTTAATTGACCAGCTGCCTCGGTGGTCACCAGGTGGTTATGATACTGGTTTACAGACCGTGAGAATAACAAACCCCTGCCTGTCAGCCTCTGTTAGATAGTAAGCAAAGCCCGAGGTTCTGGACGTGTGTGATCTGATGACCCCGGGTCACTCTGGACGAGAGTGCCTGATTAATGCTGTAAATCCTAATTCAAATGAAATCAGATAGTGCTGGTTGTTAAATGACTTATAGGTTTAAAAAATAAAAAAAAGAATCAGCAACCACTTCAGCTCTTGGTGGATATTTCAGATTTCTAAAAAAAAAAAAAACTAAAATAGAGCCAGTGTTTTGGAATAATAATTAACGATGGGTGCTGAATTCATACATCTAAAGTCTTCAGCAGGGGTGCGAATGTAAAGAGGGTATAGAATTCTCGCTCCCCCCACAACCAACTATACCCCCTCACCACCCCCCACGACCTTCAGTATTCAAAGTTATTACAGTGTATGTGATTTATACTACAAGTATATATCTAGGGATGGGATTTGAAATGGACTCTCACTCGAGATATGAAATCCAAACACTGTTTGCATGCTACAGTGCATTTCTCATTAGAAACCTTATTTCTTTTGTTTTAAGGATTTCGCACATCAGAATGGATAGCGGTCTGCCTGCACAGTCTTGACTTAAATAACCAGCGAGTGGCTGCTAGAGAACCTTTTATGTTCTGTATGATTGTAGACGACGCATCAGTGAAACGAAACCTTTCATAGTAATTAGATTGTAGGTGTTTTAATTTTGTCTTTGCACAGAGCATGCCATTCATCTTGTTGGAGGTGGGATTGAGATAGTAAATGCAATGAAAAAAAAAAAGCACGTATTTAAACAGGTGAAGAAGCTGCTTCATGGAAAATTGGACTTGTATAGCTGTCAGGGCATTACCGCCTCTGCTGCTCAAATAACGGCGCCCTCCGATGGGTGACTTTTTTCGTTTTCTTTGTAGAGATTGTTCATGAAATGCTGTCTTGCTGCATGTGTAGAATATACAGTTGATTAATATTAAATAACTTATTTTAATTATTCTATTTTGTAAAATCTTTTGGCAGGTCACAGTTAAAGTAATCTGCTCGTGTACGGAATGTGATTAACTTGATAAACCAAGTTTCTGGAACGAAATAGACTATGCCAGCAATAATAATAATCATGGTCATTATCATCATCATCGGGAAAAGAATGATTAGTGAAACGTCATTTATGTGTCATTCTGCCTTCCTGTAACTCTTTTGATTTAGTGTTTTTTTTTTTTTTTTTTTTTTTTTACATGTAATTAAGTTGTTTTCAGGTTGTAACATGCCATCGTTAGCATATGGATCATGTTGCAAGGCTCAGTACGGAAAGCATGACTATGAATAGCAGTTATTTTGTCATACTTGAAAGTGTTGCTCTTTAATAAATTTGAGGACACAACATGGAAATGTCTTTTTTATATGAAATACTTTACAAAAGGCTGTTCATCATTTTGACTGATAAAAGAAAACATTATAATAAAGACAGGAGCATAATTACAATCATTAATATATATTGTGGGCGGCGCGGTGGCTTGGTGGTTAGCACGTTCGCCTCTCAGCACTAGGGATTCTTGGTTCGAATCCCCATCTGGGTGGAGTTTCCATGTTCTCCCCGTGTCTGCGTGGGTTTCCTCCAGGTTCTCCGGTTTCCTCCCACAGTCCAAAAACATGGATCAAGTCAATTGAATTCTCCAAATTGCCCCATATAGAGTGTGTCTGTGTGAGTGAGTGTGTGCCCAGCGATGGATTGGCGCCCTGTCCTGGGTGTATCTGCCCAGCCCCCGAAACGTTCTCCCCTGGATGGGCATGGGGAACCCCACCGCGACCCTAATAGAGGATAAGCGGGAGATAATGAATGAATGAATATATATTGTTAAATCTTGTTTGATTATAGGTAGATGATACTATGTCTCCTGGCTTAATCATCATTTCATAGATTTAATTCCATGACCAGCACCTTCAGCCTTTATATCATTATCCTCTGCTTAATTCTCTACCTTATGGGTTCCCCATACTCATCTAGGGGAGAATTTAGAGCAGCCAATTCACCTTGAATCCACGTCTTCGGACTGTGGGAAGAAAGTGAAGAACTTGGAGAAAATCCACCCACAACGAGATTCAAACCTGGATCCCCAGCACTGAGAGGTGGTCACATTCAATAAAAAAAAAAAACAAGAAAGAAATACAAATTAATTCAATAATGAAGATTTAGATTTTATTGCCTTTTACACAATATGGGGTTTCCACCCACAGTCTAAAAGTGTATTCAAGGTAAATTGACTTTTCTAAATTGCCCCTGTATAATGTGTATGTGTGCCCAGCGATGGATTGGTGGCCTATTCTAGGTTCATCTGTCCAGCGCCCGAAATGTTCTCCCCTGGATGGGCATTGGGAACCCACCGTGACCCTTAAGTACAGTAGAAAATAATGAGATGGGATCAATTCACTCACAAACCTGTAGTTTACGCAATACATAGTGGTACAGAGCATGTAATGAAAAAACATTACACATTAACTCACAGTATTAAATACGGTTGCTGATAAAAAAAGAGCCGTTTGTGCTCTTGTTTCTTGTAAATCATAAATATAACCTCGGTTACCTATTAAAATAAAAGTTATTAGATGGCTCCAGATTTTGGACAGCTTGTGAGTGGAATGTGGAAGGGAAAGTGAGAAAGCAGAGACAGACTAAAAAAAAAGGAGAAGAAGAAAGAGAGAGAGTGTGGGCATAGGTAGGGAGCTGTGTGAGGTAGCGAACCAGACCCTGATTGAATCCAGTCCTCCTGTGTGCAGTTTTGGTCAATGGACTGCGTCAGAGGCTGCACGGCTTTTACCAAACATGGTCACATAATGTATCAGAGTCCTGATGAAAATCAACCCTGCCAAACATGTGCATGTATATATGTAGGTAACACACACACACACAGTAATATATATATATATATATATATATATATATATATATATATATATATATATATATATATATATATACCCCCCCCCCCCCCCCCCCCCCCCCCCCCCCCCCCCCCCCCCCCCCCCCCCCCCCCCCCCCCCCCCCCCCCCCCCCCCCCCCCCCCCCCCCCCCCCCCCCTGGGAATCCCTAGCGCTGAGAGGCGAATGTGCTAACCACTAAGCCACCGTGCCGCCTATATATATATATATATATATATATATATATAAATAATATACATATATATACACATGCATAAATACATATATACAATATACAGTTACAGACTGTAGTCCACCTGTGTTCTAGACAACAGAGTAAAGGGAACGCACACAGTGCGTACTGTAGTCCGCAATCAGATGGACTACAGTCTGGAATTGTAAAACTACAAAGACCATCTTTACAGGAAGTGGAACTGAGAACATGGACTAATAGGTGGAGCAGAAAGGAGGTTTACAAATTTAAATTAAGATCATGTACGTAGGCTTTACTGACCGGTCTGCAGTCCAGATGTGTTTCTTAAATTCACTACAAATAAAAAGAAAAAGTTTCATTGTGTATGACCTGAAACATTGCAATGTATGAGAAACACTGCAAGGAACTAAAAAAATTATTATAAAAAATGATTTACACAAGTGTCTGTTGCATTTACATTTCATTAAATGAGGTCATTTAGCAGGAAATTTTATCCAAAGCGACTTACAATTTGATGGTTGAGGTCAGAATATACGGTCAGTGATGATACTGCCCCCTGGAGCAATGAGGGTTAATGGCTTTGTTTAAGGAACCACATTGGTAACTTCATTGCTTCCGAACTCACAACCTTCAGATAGATGAGCCGGCACACCATGTATGATTCATTCTTGTAGTCTCAATAACTGCACAAAAAATGGGGAAAAATATTATTCTAAAGTAAGTGTTTGTTTATTGGAACTTTATAAAAGTTTTGTTGGTGTTTTAAATGAAAACCAAAAGCTAAAGCAAGAAAAGGAACTAAAATTAAACATAAATTCATGCACAAACAGTCCTTTCACCTCATTTTACCAGGGGTCCTGATTTTTGTACCAAGTACAAAAATAAAACAGTACATTGCATGTTTTGTGTATTTTTAATCACCTAAAATACAATAACATCTTACTTTAATGTATTTTGTTGTTATTGGGTTGGAAGGGAAGGTTCACATATCTACATGCATATGATGTATTTTAATATTTTACCCTAAACTTTTTATAAATAACGTAAAGTTTTACACGTAAAGTGAGCACGGTGAAGACAATAAATGAATGTTGTCATATATAAACATGTTTGTGAAGCCAGTGTGGGTGTTGGATAAATAGGCTTAAGATTTTCCAAAGCAAAGCTGACAGTTGTATCTTACACATTTAATTGCCAGTTCTTATTTGTTAGTTGTTAATGAGCGGAAATTATCACCCACTTCACACAGCGAAGGCTAGCGCCAGAGGATCCGAGAGTTTGAACCAGCCTACTGAATTCCTTTCTGCTTCAGCGGTTGAGAGTGCCTTCTACCATAAATAGCCAAGCGGCTCAGAAATGAAGAACAGAGAGAAGGTGGGGAGCGGGGATATTTAATAAGGTCCGGGGAGAAGTTTGAAGCCACTCACTGTTGTAGAAAATCTGGAATCTTCTTATTTTTCTACTTGACATTTATTCCTACGCAACTATTGACAACCCAGTTATTGGATTTCCAGCTACTGTGGTGCTTATCAGCCACAACAGCAAAAACACAGACTTTAACATTTAAACATCTCTATAAGTGTCATCTTCATTCATTCATTCATCCATTATCTTCCACTTTATCCTCTATTAGGGTCGCGGTGGGGTTCCCCATGCCCATCCAGGGGAGAACGTTTCGGGCGCTGGGCAGATACACCCAGGACAGGGCGCCAATCTATCGCTGGGCACTCACACACACAGACACGCACACAGACACACTCTATATGGGGCAATTTGGAGAACTCAATTGACTTGATCCATGTTTTTGGACTGTGGGAGGAAACTGGAGAACCCGTAGGAAACCCACGCAGACACGGGAAGAACATGGAAACTCCACCCAGATGGGGATTTGAACCGGGAATCTCTAGTGCTGAGAGGCGAATGTGCTAACCACTAAGCCGCCACCCCATCTTCATTCATTCATCATGATATCCATCCAAACTAATGTGGCTAGGTATTTATTTGCGAGCCTCCATGTTTAATAAGTAGCTGTTCGATATTCATTCATTCATTATCTCCCGCTTATCCTCTATTAGGGTCGTGGTGGGGTTCCCCATGCCCATCCAGGGGAGAACGTCTCGGGCGCTGGGCAGATAGACCCAGGACAGGGCGCCAATCCATCACTGGGCACACACTCACTCACACAGACACACTCTAAACTGAGCAATTTTTGAGAATTCAATTAACTTGATCCATGTTTTTGGACTGTGGGAGGAAACCGGAGAACCCGGAGGAAACCCACGCAGACACGGGGAGAACATGGAAACTCCACCCAGATGGGGATTCGAACCGGGAATCCCTAGCGCTGAGAGGAGAACATGCTAAACCACTAAGCCACCGTGCCGCCCTGTTCGATATTCAGCAGTAAAACAAAATACATGCACAAGTACATACTGTGCGATATTATACGTAAGTGATAGTACTGAGTTTATTTTATTAAAACCAATTTGGTGTCACATGACACTAGAATTTTTAGTTCGGAATGTTGATAATAATACAGATTAAAGTGTGGCTTATAGGCTTAACTTGGCCTCGGGAGTTTATATTTTCATCAAAAATATCCAAAAATGGTCAGCGGCTTCTATGCAGCGTTACCCTAAGTTTATTTGGGATGTCGAGTAGCAGTTCTTTTGTCTCAGGGAATGTGCTAACAGAGTCTGCGAAGCTCGTAACGCTAAATTAGCTGCTGCAGAGTATATTCCTACAGATCAACTGCTCCTGGAGGCCATTCCATAATGAGCTGTACGGTCAGCCATGTACAAGTGTTGCCTTCGTGAATCCATATCTGTCTCAAACCTCTTGATTCTTCACATCAGAGGGTTACAGCATGGCTGGCTTTCTGTCTCTCCTTGCCTTACAGAGTTGAAGAAGTTCAGCCTCAGCCATGACCAAATAAAGCGACCAAATTCCTCTACTGCTTCTTCTCACTCTTCAGAATGTTTACAAGAAGTCTAGATCATCCTGCATTTCAGGACTACTGTATCAGCGACTATAGACTATCCTTACACTTCTGCAGAAATGGCTTTCAACGTTGTTTGGGAAGCATCATACCCATATTTTACTTTATCACTGAAAGCTCTGGGTTCTTCAAAGTCCGTAAGGCATTTTCCGTAAACTTTTCCTTTTGAAAATTTTCCCAATGAAACCATAAAAAACACCCTGAATGAGAGATGTGTGTTATATTTGTAGGTGGTTTCTATATACAGTGTAAAACTGGAAATATTGACGTATATATAAATAATATATTCCATCCATTTATATCCATATATATATTGTCTTAGTCCTATATTTAGGTCTGGGAGGGTATGGGGTTCCCCCCATGCCCATCCAGGAGAGACTGTTTTGGGCGCTGTGCAGATACACCCAGGATAGAATGCCTACTGATCCATCAATTGAGCACACACCCATTAACTGCGCACACACTTACTCACACAGATATATATTCACGATATAGGGGCAATTCAGAACAGCCAATTCACCTTAAATCGATGTTTTTGGACTGTTGGAGGAAACCGGAGAACCCGGAGGAAACTCATGTGGACACAGCGAGAACATGGACACTCAAACCTGTATTCCCAGCGTGTGAGGTGAACATGCTACACACTACAGCACCATGCTGCTCACTGTGAAAAATAATTATAATTAATTATAATAAATATTTTATTTCTTGGGTGGCACGGTGGCTTAGTGGTTGGCACGTTCTCCTCTCAGCGCTAGGAATTCCCGGTTCGAATCTCCATCTGGGTGGAGTTTCCATGTTCTCCCCGTGTCTGCGTGGGTTTCCTCCGGGTTCTCCGGTTTCCTCCCACAGTCCAAAAACATGGATGAAGTCAATTGAATTCTCCAAATTGCCCCATATAGAGTGTGTTTGTGTGAGTGAGTGAGTGCCCAGCAATAGATTGGCGTCCTGTCCTGGGTGTATCTGCCCAGCGCCCGAGACATTCTCCCATGGATGGGCATGGGGAACCCCACCGTGACCCTAATAGAGGATGAAGCGGGAGATAATGAATGAATGAGTTTTTTTTCTTTTCTAACTTAAGCAGTTCACATGAGAGTCTGATCCACTACCACGGTCTGTATTGACTGTCACTCTGGCAGACACAGTCTTTGGGCCGAAGCCAAATTTGTCGCACAAACTCAACCCACTGGTAAACAAGTGTGTGATACACAATAGAGTAAAAATGGAAACCTAGTTCATCCATTCGCAGTGACGTTAGCTGTGACTAACAACTCTATTTGTTTATGTAGAGCTCATCCTCAAAAGGCATTTGAGAAGCACTCTCTGTTTCTACTGAAAGAGGATCACAAAGGATCCCACATGAGGACATGGACTGATTAAAAAATCTTTAATAAAAATTAAAAAAAAACAGAATAAAATCTAATTATCACAATGAACTTGTGTGCAGATCATTTGGTTTTAACAGAATAAATAATGAACAATCCTTTTCTATTTAATTAATATTAATGATTCAGCCCAGCGATGGATTGGCGCCCTGTCCTGGGTGTATCTGCCCAGCGCCCGAGATGTTCTCCCCTGGATGGGCATGGGGAACCCCACCGCGACCCTAATAGAGGATAAAGCGGGAGATAATGAATGAATGAATAAATGCTTATTCATTCAATCAGTTATAATAGATATTAATGTTCACATAATGCCAATAAAAGGATGAAAAACTTTAATATCTATTTTATAAATATGTTTAAATTTGGTAACTAGCAGACACATTTATTTAAAGCAACTTATACATCATAGACATGATACAGCCCCTATGGAGCAATGAGGGTTAAGGGCCATAACCCTTTCACTTACTTTTACTTGCCACTTTACTTTATTGCTTATTTTTAGTACTTTAAACTTTTTATTTGACCTTTTGTATAAATAAATATGTCTAATGGAGCATCTGTATAAAAATAAAATAAGGGTTTTTGTGATTAATAAAACACACAGCAGGGCGGGACGGTGCCTTAGTGGTTTAGCACGTTCTCCTCTCAGCACTAGGGATTCCCGGTTCGAACCCCAATCTGGGTGGAGTTTCCATGTTCTCCCCATGTCCACGTGGGTTTCCTCCGGGTTCTCCGGTTTCCTCCCACAGTTCAAAAACATGGATCAAGTCAATTGAGTTCTCCAAATTGCCCCATATAGAGTGTGTTTGTTTGAGTGAGTGTGTGCCCAGCGATAGATTGGCATCCTGTCCTGGGTGTATCTGCCCAGCACCCGAGATGTTCTCCCCTGGATGAGCATGGGGAAACCCCCCCCCCCCCGCGACCCTAATAGAGGATAAAGCGGAAGATAATGAATGAATGAATAAACACAGCTGTAACCAGGCTTTTTTTTTTAAACAGATCATATTATCAACACAACCTTTTACTGCATAATAATAAAACCTAGGATTACTGACTGCCATGTCCTCCCCTGACACCTGCCACTTTTTCTCATTAATTCTTAGTAAAGCTTAGTCTCTGCAAACAAGGATAAACCACAGTTCAC
>JAFMOD010000325.1:382036-396251 GCA_019802435.1 Corydoras maculifer
GCCCAGCGCCCGACGTTCTCCCCTGGATGGGCATGGGGAACCCCCCCGCGACCCTAATACATTTACATACATTACATTTAGTCATTTAGCAGACGCTTTTATCCAAAGCGACTTACAAATGAGAACACCACAAGTCAGAAGCTATGAAGAAAACCAACTATACTGTAAATTCATCAAAGCTGAATGTTATTCGATGCCGCGGCACACGCCCCCCCCCCCCTTTTTTTTTTTTATTTTTTTTTTACAACAGGTATTTGTTAAAGAGATGTGTCTTCAGTAATTTTTTAAAACTGTTCAGTGATTCTAATATAGGATAAAGCGGAAGATAATGAACGAATAATGAATGAATGAGAGATGATATGCTGATGTCCATATGGTTTTAATTAGACACATTAACATTATTTTTCTTAATGCTGGAAGCTGATGTCATAGTCTGCATGATCATTTTCTCTGAAATATCTTTGCCTGCAAATCATAATCTCCAAATTTTACTTTATGCAGGCCAAATCTAAAGGCTTTCATACTAAGTTTGACATTGGAGTAAAGTATGCAGAGAAACAGCAGCGCAGATTTGCTCCTGAGAAACTAAAAGAAGGACGAAATGTTATTGGACTGCAGGTCAGTTTCTATTATCAGTTTCGTGTACTTCTATATGATGGCTATTCTTATTTAATATAATTCCCGGTTCGAATCCCAGTTTGGGTGGAGATTCCATGTCCTCCCCGTGTCCGCGTGGGTTTCCTCCCACAGTCCAAAAACAAGGATTAAGTCAATTAAATTCTGCAAATTGCCCCATATAGAGTGTGTGTGTGTGAGTGAGTGAGTGTGTGCCCAGAGATGGATTGACATCCTGTCCTGGGTGTATCTGCCCAGCGTCTGAGACGTTCTCCCCTGGATGGGCATGGGGAACCCCCCCGTTACCCTACTAGAGGATAAAGCGGAAGATAATGGATGGATGGATAGTGTTATTCCCACCCCTGTATTAAAGAAAGCATTTTTTTGTTTAATCGCTGAGCATGCCTTTCAAACGTTTGATGAAAAGGTTGCTATAAATTCAATAACGTTAATTTTTGTCATAAAAAGGACAAAATCATTGATTGGTGCAGTGCTGAGGAAAACATTGTGATGTCACTTTGTGCACTGTATTTTTTAAAAGAAGGTCTAAAAATGCAAATGAGTGCACATGAGGTAAATAAAAAAAATGTTCAGCTGAAAACATGAAAAGGATTATACTTATATATAATTTTGTACTTATAATAATTTTAAAAAAAGGAAATATTTACACAGAATGTGACGCCACTAATTGTTCTCAGACAGCTGAACATTTGAGCAGAAGAAAACAAGGTAACCGCAGACTGAAATAAATCTTATTGCTCATATTTTTTAAAGCTTAATTTTTTCTCCTCAGTATTTCATTATTCTACATTATTACCTTTAGTACTGAAACAAAAGTATGTAACATAATATTCGTGAGCTTGTGATAAATTTATTTCCAGTGAAATATTATTATTTTTGGCAGGGGTTTTAAAATATAGCAAATATTATATTCATTCATTCATTATCTCCCGCTTTATCCTCTATTAGGGTTTCGGGGGGTTCCCCATGCCCATCCAGGGGAGAACGTCTCAGGCGCTGGGCAGATAGTCCCAGGACAGGACGCCAATCCATCGCTGGGCACACACTCACTCACACACACACTCTATATGGGGCAATTTTTTGAGAATTCAATTGACTTGATCCATGTTTTTGGACTGTGGGAGAAAACCGGAGAACCCGGAGGAAACCCACGCAGACACGGGGACAACATGGAAACTCCACTAAGATGGGGATTCGAATAAAGTTATATTCTTTAGGGGCGGCGCGGTGGCTTAGTGGTTAGCACGTTCGCCTCCCAGCGCTAGGGATTCCCGGTTCGAATCCCCATCTTAGTGGAGTTTCCATGTTCTTCCCGTGTCTGCGTGGGTTTCCTCCGGGTTCTCCTGTTTCCTCCCACAGTCCAAAAACATGGATTAAGTCAATTGAGTTCTTCAAATTGCCCCATATAGAGTGTGTCTGTGTGAGTGAGTGTGTGCCCAGCGATAGATTGGCTCCCTGTCCTGGGTGTAACTGCCCAGCGCCCGAGACGCTCTCCCTTGGATGGGCATGGGGAACCCCACCGCGACCCTAATAGAGGATAAAGCGGAAGATAATGGATGGATGGATGGATGTATACTTTAGTTTTATATAAATATTTGTACATTATAATACCATTTAAAAAATTCTAATTCGTAAATTCTTTTCATCCGGACACGTTTAGATGGGAACCAACAAGTTTGCCAGCCAAAAAGGGATGACATCATATGGCACACGGCGTCATCTTTACGACCCAAAGGTTGGGATGGAAAATCCTTTAGACCAGTCAACAATTAGTCTGCAGATGGGAACTAACAAAGGAGCAAATCAGGTAGGTGGCTGCTTCTTAACCAGACCATCCTGTGCTCAGTGTTTGGGGTCATCAAACTGCAGGGTGGGGGTTCAAATTGAAGTCCACTAAAGTTACACTTAGGGCAGCACAATCGTGTTGTTAGCACATTTGCCTCTAAGCGCTGGGGATAGCGCAGGTTCTAATACAATCTGGGTGGAGTTTCCATCTTCTCGTCATGTCCCACAGTCCAAAAACATGGATCCAAGGTAAATTGGCTTCTCTAAATTGCCCATATTTAATGTGTGTGCCCAGCGATGAATTGGCGCACTGTCCTGGGTGTATCTGCCCAGTGCCCAAAATGTTCTCCCATGGATGGACAAACCTGGTAGAGGTTTGAGCAGAAAATAATGGATGGATCAAGTTACCCTCATTGCTGTAGGGGTGCTGTATTATAATTTAATCTGTAGCTACCATTCATAATCAGGATGACATGACCGATAAACATTTCTGAGATTTTTTTATATCCTCGCCTCTCAGTGCTTCCCGGTTCAAATCCCAATCTGGGTGGAGTTTCCATGTTCTCCCCGTGTCCGCGTGGGTTTCCTCCGGGTTCTCCGGTTTCCTCCCACAGTCCAAAAACATGGATCAAGTCAATTGAGTTCTCCAAATTGCCCCATATAGAGTGTGTCTGTGTGAGTGAG
Source organism: Corydoras maculifer (assembly GCA_019802435.1). NCBI lineage: Eukaryota > Metazoa > Chordata > Actinopteri > Siluriformes > Callichthyidae > Corydoras > Corydoras maculifer. Next base: position 385,142 of record JAFMOD010000325.1, read on the forward strand.
TGTGTGCCCAGCAATGGATTGGCGCCCTGTCCTGGGTCTATCTGCCCAGCGCCCGAGACGTTCTCCCCTGGATGGGCATGGGGAACCCCACCACGACCCTAATAGAGGATAAAGTGGGAGATAATGGATGGATTAATTTTTTGATATCCATCACACAAGTCTTACATTCGATCTTTATGTAATGGGCCTCAGTCTTTATAAAGTGCAAAACTTTCATTCATTCATTCATTCATTATCTTCCGCTTTATCCTCTATTAGGGTCGCGGTGGGGTACCCCATGCCCATCCAGGGGAGAACGTCTCGGGCGCTGGGCAGATAGACCCAGGACAGGGCGCCAATCCATTGCTGGGCACACACTCACTCACACAGACACACTCTATAGGGGGCAATTTTGAGAATTCAATTGACTTGATCCATGATTTTGGACTGTGGGAGGAAACCGGAGAACCCGGAGGAAACCCACGCGGACACGGGGAGAACATGGAAACTCCACCCAGATGGGGATTCGAACCGGGAATCCCTAGTGCTGAGAGGAGAACATGCCAACCACTAAGCCACCGTGCCGCCGGGTGCAAAACTTAAGAAAGTCAATTCATCTTCTGTGGGTTTTTATCAAAGTCTGGTGTTTAAAACTCTTAAGCATTGTTGTTTTTGATTCTCAGTCTGGAATGACGGCACCGGGCACCAAGCGGCAGATCTTTGATAAGAAGCTGGACATGGAAAGCTGTGATACGTCCACGGTTTCTCTGCAGATGGGCACCAATAAAGTGGCGTCGCAGTCAGGCATGACGGTATACGGGCTGCCACGTCAGGTCTATGACCGAAAGTACTGCATGTATCCAGAAGACTACATGGACAACGGTCAGGACATGCAGATTGATGGATATCAGTACTCTGATTAAAAAAAGGCGACTTGCGTTGTTGGTTTAATTTCACTTTGTTTTAAGTCACTGCTTCCCCCGTTTAAAAAATAAGAACTACTAAAAGCTCACCCACTGAAACCTGAAAATGTCATTTAAATAGAATTCTGTAATTGTTATTTTTGTATGTTATTACAGCCACTGATTGTCCCTGCTTTACACACACAAACACACACAAAGCGTCGTGCAGGTGAACGAAATGCATTCGATTTTAAAATATTCGCGAGAGGACTGTACAATGTATATGCAAATATTTATAACTTTTTATAGTTGAGTTTGGTTTTATTATTAGAAAAGAAATAGTCCTGAATCCACTGCTGCATCACAAAAGAAAGACCCTGTGCTACTAACCCAACACACAACTTACTCCAGCAGCTAAAGACTCACTAAATACTAACAACTGCGCATGTCCTGCTTTAAAACAAGACCGAAGTGTCCATTTTGGACTCCCACAGTATTCCTGGTAATGGAATTGAATTGTTGTGTTCACGTTTAACTTTTAAATATCTTCATCCTTTCTCAGTTGTACACAAAGCCATGTGAACTGTATATACCGTGGTCCAAAAATGTTTCGGCATTTTCGAGATTTCCGAACAGACATCAAGTCCCAAAGCAGACAAAGAAAAGCCAATTAAACAAAGGAGATAAAAATGTTAGACTGTCTGTAAATTTTCAGATCTTTTCTCTCGACTGTGCTGTGACTATTTTGGCAGTAACTACAACTATAGTGATTTATTTCGTCTATTGTAATTACACACAAAGAAACACACTGAGTGAAGTGACCACACATTCCCAGAGCAGTGGGCAGCCTTGTATACAGCGCCCAGGGGGCAATTGGGGTTAGGTGCCTTGTGGGACTGGGAATCGAAGCGGAGACCTTCAGGTTGCAAGGTGACAATTGCCCCCTAACCATCAGCTTTGAGATGTTCTTACCTGTTCTTTCGTTAAGATCATTATTATATTGAATCAGTTTAACCATTTGTTGGTATAACGAGGTCCTTAAGGTCACTGCCTTGAGTTGCAGTTCATACAGATGACCAGATGGTTTTCATCCTGGACCTAAAGCTTGGATTCACAGATGGAATATTGCGCTGGGCGACATGATGGCATAGCATTACTGCCCCCCTTATGATGATACTATAAAAATAACCATCAGTCTTTAGTTGCCATGTTACCCTGGGTTTATTTATGACTTTGTAGACTTGCAATTACAGCCTAATTACAGCTATAATGGTGATATTTGCTGGTCGGATATAAAGGAAGGTCTTGATTTTCCTCGACTGACGATGAATGTATCTTTCTATAGATGGCTTTGTAACAATATAACAACTATAAACAACTAATTATCTGAGTTGTTTTTGTGTGTGTTGTGCAAAGCAGACATTGGTTGCCATCTGTTTGTTATAATAACACAGAGTGCCTACTGACACGCGACTGTCACCCCACTAATAGAGTCGAAGTTCACATTCTCGCAGCAGTCACAGATTGGGGGGGGGGGGGGGGGGGGGGGGGGGGGGGGGGGGGGGGGGGGGGGGGGGGGGGGGGGGGGGGGGGGGGGGGGGGGGGGGGGGGGGGGGGGGGGGGGGGGGGGGGGGGGGGGGGGGGGGGAGAACGTCTCGGGCGCTGGGCAGATACACCCAGGACAGGGTGCCAATCTATCGCTGGACACACACTCACTCACACAGACACACTCTATATGGGGCAATTTGGAGAATTCAATTGACTTGATCCATGTTTTTGGACTGTGAGAGGATACCCACGCGGACACGGGGAAAACATGGAAACTCCACCCAGATGGGGATTCGAACCGGGAATCCCTAGCACTGAAAGCCGAATGTGCTAACCACTAAGCCACTGTGCCGCCTCCATCCATTATCTTTCGCTTTACCCTCTATTGGAGTCATGCCCATCCAGGGGAGAATGTCTTGGGCGTTGCGTAGATACACCCAAGACAGGGTGCCAGTCTATCGCTGGGCACACACTCACTCACTCACACACACACACACACACACACACTCTACATGGGGCAATTTGAAGAATTCAATTGACTTGATCCATGTTTTTGGACTGTGGGAAGAAACCGGAGAACCCAGAGAAAACCCACACGGACACGGGGAGAACATGGAAACTCCACCCTGATGGGGATTCGAACCAGGAATCCCTAGCGCTGAGAGGAGAACCACTAAATGCCAACCACTAAACCCCCATTATGCTCATGTTACATAATATTACAACAAAATTCAGGATGTGACTCACTGTCATTGTCCTAAATCAAAGTTTTATGTTTAAATTTTAAGTTTATTTATTAGCACATTGTCTCATCATAGCCTTACAGTGTTCAGAGCCTCAATGCACAGAGAACAAGATAAAGCAACAGTGGCAAGAAAAACTCCCTGGTGTTGGTGTTATTTAAGGACGAAACCTTGTGAGGACCGAGACTCAGTGGGGGATTTTTCTTAGCATGTCTCTCATAGCGACTTGCAAATAAGACCCACTGTGCGGTCACAGAACGGTCAAGGCATCTAATTTAATGGACCACTTGAAGTTCTTTATTGAGGCTGTATAATTATTATCACTTCCATACCTCTTGCATTTTTAAAAACCCATATGCAAACTGGCCACGTTCATAAAAGCAGTTTTAAATGTATACAATCCATAAAACACTCTTTTCTCTTTAATATGAGTGAACCTATCTGTCACAACCACAACAAAGAAGCCAACTTTTCATAATTCTGTTAGAGAAATGGATCTGAACACAAAATCACTTGTGTTTGTCTGGGCTTGCGGTTCCTAGCAAATTGCAATAATGCTGGAATTGCCCTCCCGTAACTTTTAAGGCTCACTGTGTGTCATGAAGCTGCAAGTCTTAATAAAAAAGTAATATCCAGAACTTGTACACTACTATCTCATGGTTTTTGTATCTAAGATTTTCATGCATCATGTCCATTACAGTTCAATGCTAAATCACATGATTCACATTTCTGTCAAATGATATTGAACCAACGGCATGGTGGCTTAGTGGTTAGCATGTTCTCCTCTCAGCACTAGGGATTCCCGGTTCGAATCCCCATCTGGGTGGAGTTTCCATGTTCTTCTCGTGTCCGTGTGGGTTTCCTCCGGGTTCTCCGGTTTCCTCCCAGTCCAAAAACATGGATCAAGTCAATTGAGTTCTCCAAATTGCCCCATAAAGAGTGTGTATGCTTGCATGTCTGTGTGAGTGTGTGCCCAGCGATAGATTGGCACCCTGTCCTGGGTGTATCTGCCCAGCGCCTGAAACGTTCTCCCCTGGATGGGCATGGGGAACCCCCCCCGCGACCCTAATATAGGATAAAGCGGAAGATAACGAATGAAAGTCCAAAAACATGGATCAAGTCAATTGAATTCTCCAAATTGCCCCATAGAGAGTGTCTGTGTGAGTGAGTGTGTGTCCAGCAATAGATTGGCGTCCTGTCCTGTGTGTATCTGCTCAGCGCCCAAAACGTTCTCCCCTGGATGGGCATAGAGAACCCCACCGCGACCCTAATAGAGGACAAAGCGGAAGATAATAGATGGATGGTATTTAACCACTTTGGTTTGGATATTATACAGTCAAGTCTTAAACAGACCCACTCACACTTTAACACCAACATAGTAAAACGGGGCAACAGGGTGGCATAGTGGTTAGCAGGTTCGAATCCCGAGTTGGGTGGAGTTTGCCATGTGTCTATGTGTATTTCTATCTCAAACAATTACATTACCTGTTCTATTGTGAAGATTATTAATCAATTTTGCAATTAACTGTGCTCAAAAGGTTTCAATTCATTATTTGTAAGAGCAACTCAACATCCTCATGGTAAAATCTTTCAAGGAACTTTAAGGGACACTTTACTTTATTAAAAAAATAATAATAATAATTTCATGTTAATATTAAAAGCATGTATTGTTCTTGTGATTTCTGGAACCTTTTTGGTAAAGTTAATTATTGCATATAATCATGATTATTTCTTAGACCATAATCGTACCATCCAAATCTGTAATCATGTCACCCCTACTATAAGCGCCTTGATTAAACAGAAACAAACTACAAAGATATTCAAATAAAAAACAATGAGAAGTAAATGCTCATTTCATAACATGGTCCTCACAAAGAAGAACATGCAGATTTTTTTTAATTCACACGCAATCACCCAATCATCACTAACATAAAATCATGAATTACTAACAGAAAATACAAACTAAAACCTGACGCGGTCTTAAAAAAACAGTCCTGGGTTTATCTCATGGCTGAGAAAAACTTAAAATCATTATTAAATGCACATTTGGAATTGTATGTATTCATACAGTGTAACATATCTAACAGTAGGGGAGGGGCAGAAAGGGTGAAACATCTGCTACATCAACACAAGAGACAAAAACCGTCAGTATTACAGCTTGGAAAACGTTTCCATCAATCAGTGGAAGTATGAGATGGAGATGTGCTACTGATTGGCTGCTTCACAAGCATCGATCCAGTCGCTGTACACATCCACAGGTTCAGAGAGATCTTAAACAGCAGTTAAGAAAGCAGAACCAAAAAAACGAACATCAAACACTAATTACTTTATAAATTATAATGTAAATGTTTGTGCAAAACGCTAAAGTTTGTCTGCAGAACCTTTCACACAATGTATGTATCATATGTGTGAAAAAAAGTGTGATTAGCAATAAGTCTTGCATCTGACGAAATAACACCTCTTTACTGTGATTTATTTACAACAAAGCATTCTCCTCAGTGCCTAGATCCGGCCTTTAAATCTGATTGGCTGAGCCGTTTGTCCAGCCATGACATTACTGACAATAACACACACCTCTGAGCGCTTCACATTTGTATGAACGCATGACACACAACACATTATTTTAAATAATAAAATACAGATTAATAGTTTAAGTAGCAATTCCTGATCAGCACTAAACCTGTTACGCTGTGTTTCTATAAATGGTGTTTAGTAATTTGGCCATGAGATGGCAGTATTTCATTGTTAGAGAAACCAGTCTCCTGTTACTCAGCGATCGGACTAGATTATGTTGAGAAAAACCAGATTAACAATTTTGCTTTTAATAAACTCATTTATGAATTAAACCTTGTTTTTATTATACTGGGTTTGTAACAGTTTTTTAAAAGCAATGTCACATGATGGTTGTGCATTATTGGAAATAAATCATGGGAAAGAGGTGTAACAGTGTGCCGTGAATAAACTTTCTGGATTTGGCTTTAATAACTTTTAACATAGTAATTAGAAAATATCTAATCATTATATATTATAATCATTAAAAAATATCTAAAACATTATTAGTCACTTGAAGCTAAAATGACATCACATAGTACATTATATATCATTATCATAATCATTACCTATTATGTATCTAGTACATAATTACCACTCTAATTTTGAAACATGTCCATTATTTGCCTAAACACTGACACAGGACAAAATCAAAGGTGGTAGTAGCTTAACTATAAGTACTTCATATCTAAGGTGTGTTAACTTCTCACAGTATCAGAATGTACGTAAACGTTACGACACACTGCTGTTACATGATTAGAGGTACTGTGATTAGAGGTAGAGTGACTCTAGCTGCACTGCGCTTTGGATGAGATTCTTAGCAAAGGTCACGTCACAAGTCAGCCTGACACGGTACAGCTTCTCTGGAACTGTCCATGGAACACGCACAAGTGCAAATGCAAGTGGAGCAGCCTGTTTTTAATACAATGCTGATTACTTAATTTTTTCAGTTTTCTAATATTGTCCATTTGTTTGTACAGCTTTTTATACATGTTATATAAGGGGTGATATAAATATTAAACCCACACTATTTTAACCAAATCAAATTACTTTACAGAGACTAAAGCATATTTAAGAAAGGTATTTAGGTCCTTCTTAAGATGCCTTTTTAAACAGTCTGCTCTCTATTACAAGTTCAACCACATAGTTTACTTGTAGCACAAACTAATTTATCTTCAGGTTCATCTTTAGATAACAAGTAAATGTAGTTATTCACTTTTGAATAACTATAATCTTATTAGTGGCCTCATGAATTATTTGCATGTTACAAATTAAGCTCACTGTGTGTAAATACAGAGGGTACATTACATTTAAACATTTTAATGTATAAAAAATGTGTAAATGGGGGGGGGGGAAATAAAAAAAAATTGGATATATATATATATATATATATATATATATATATATATATATATATATATATATATAAATAATGTTATTATAATGAAGTTAAACCAGGTTTTAGTGGTTAAAGGATACAGGTGATGGGTGTCTGGAATTCCTCCATGCACACGGTACAGGATATTACTCCTGTGTTCCGATTTCGTTCCCTAAAATAAAAATTAAAAATTCAAATTATACTTCTGCTTTAGGTGCACAAAAAAGGAAAAATTCAAAAAGCAGCACATTTCATGTCACAGTTTCTTACATTTTAACATCACATGACTTCTCGTGGTTACAGAAGGGGCAGGTAAACTGTGTGTCCAGGTTTCCAGTCATTTTCTTCTTGGGTGGAGGCTTTCGCTTTGATTTTCGGCGTCCCATTCTTTAGCACTAAATTCGGCTGGCAAAACAAAACAGCATCTTACTTAGTGGATGTTTTGATTTATTCAGGGGGTTATTGTCTGGACAGCATCAATGGCTACTTTCCAGCTGGACCGCTTACAAGCGAGAGTCACATGGGGCAATCTGTTATAAGCAGGACTTTGAAATGTGGGAGGAAACTGGAGTCCCTGGAGGAAACACTCTCGGGAACAGGGAAGACACAGAGAAGCCTCCACACAGAAAGGAGATATGTTGGGTTGGAGCAGAAGGACTAACCACTTCACCACCATGCTGTATTATAAAGCAAGTAACATTTTGTAAACACTAGTGTTTGTTACGTGTGTCAGTGTGATGGATTGGTTCAAAGTACCAGAACTCTACAGGTATAAGCAAGATGCACATAAGTTGTGCACAGGTATAAATTATATAAATTGGAATGTAAAGCAGGCGGCAAGGTGGCTTAGTGGTTAGCATGTTCTCCTCTCAGCTCTAGGGATTCCCGGTTCGAATCCCTATCTGGGTGGAGTTTCCATGTTCTCCCCATGTCCGCGTGGGTTTCCTCCGGGTTATCCGGTTTCCTCCGGGTTATCCGGTTTCCTCCCACAGTCCAAAAACATGGATCAAGTCAATTGAGTTCTCCAAATTGCCCCATGTAGAGTATGTTTGTGTGAGTGAGTGAGTGTGTGCCCAGTGATAGGTTGTCCTGGGTGTGTCTGCCCGGCCTCCGAGACGTTTTCCCCTGAATGGGCATGGGGAACCCCACCGCGACCCTAATAGAGGATAAAGCAGAAGATAATGAATGAATGGAATGGAAATCATGTTTGCGCACTATTTTCGGGCTGTGGTTCGAGCTCCAGAGACATAACTTTTTTTCACTAGTTTCAACAGTTCCATCAATTTATTAGCATGTCCAAAAAACTGAAAGTTCTTAGTTACCAAGTACTACGGCTAAAGTGCACTTGGGCAAAGCACCTAAACGCAATCGCTCCCCAGGTGCCGTGAGCAGGGCTGGGTATGTGTACTCACTTCACAAGTGTGTGTGTTCAAACGCACGGATGAGTTAAATCTCTGTTATGCAAAAAAGATCCCTTTCAAACAATTACTAAAAAAAAGAATTAAAAAAAAACTAATAAAATGTTTTGAAAGAAATGTGTGTACTGGGCGGCACGGTGGCTTAGTGGTTTAGCATGTTCTCCTCTCAGTGCTAGGGATTCCCGGTTCGAATCCCCATCTGGGTGGAGTTTCCATGTTCTCCCCGTGTCTGCGTTGGTTTCCTCCCACAGTCCAAAAACATGGATCAAGTCAATTCTCCAAATTGCCCCATATAGAGTGTGTTTGGGTGTGTTTCTGTGTGAGTGAGTGTGTGTCCAGTGATAGATTGGCACCCTGTCCTGGGTGTATCTGCCCAGCGCCCAAAAAGTTCTCCCCTAGATGGGCATGGGGAACCCCACCGCGACCCTAATAGAGGATAAAGCGGAAGATAATGAATAAATGAATGAATTATGTGTACTGCTTATAAGGCAGTATGACAATTAGGGTTCTCCCTATATAGGCAGCTCCCCAATTGTAAAAGGAGGCATATCCTTTAGAATACAGCTTTAAATCAAACTGTACATTTAAAATTCAGCAATCAATTTAAATTATAGTGAAAATTGCATGTCTGGCATTAGATGAAACGAAGCTGTACAATTACAAATGCTTTAACGTGTAAAGCACACAACTACATGGAACATGCCCGACTCGCCAGTCCTTTAATGATGACTTAGTTCATTCATTATCTTCCGCTTTATCCTCTATTAGGGTCGCGGTGGGGTTCCCCATGCCCATCCAGGGGAGAACGTTTCGGGCAGATACACCCAGGACAGGGTGCCAATCTATCACTGGACACACACTCACTCACACAGAAACACACCCAAACACACTCTATATGGGGCAATTTGGAGAATTGACTTGATCCATGTTTTTGGACTGTGGGAGGAAACCAACGCAGACACGGGGAGAACATGGAAACTCCACCCAGATGGGGATTCGAACCGGGAATCCCTAGCACTGTGAAGAGAACATGCTAAACCACTAAGCCACCGTGCCGCCCAGTACACACATTTCTTTCAAAACATTTTATTCGTTTTTTTATTATTCTTTTTTTTAGTAATTGTTTGAAAGGGATCTATTTTGCATAACAGAGATTTAACTCAATCCAATCCATCGCTGGGCACACACAGACACACTCTATATGGGGCAATTTAGAGAATTCAATTGACTTGATCCATGTTTTTGGACTGTGGGAGGAAACCGGAGAACCCGGAGGAAACCCACACGGACACGGGGAGAACATGGAAACTCCACCCAGATGGGGATTCGAACCGGGAATCCCTAGTGCTGAGAGGAGAACATGCCAACCACTAAGCCACCGTGCCGCCCAGTTTGATTTAATGTTACTTTATTTTGCACCACAAGTTCTTTGAATATTCAAGCATTAAACATCAGACAACAGCGTTAGAGCATCCAGCAGAGGCATCAGAGCGTTCAGCATAAGCGTTAGAGCATTTAAGCACAAGCGATGCATGAAAAGTACAAGCGGTCAGCAAAAATCAGGCTTCCCCCATCATCCACTCACCTTACGTCTCCCGGCAAGTAAACTACTGGTATTTTAAATCACTACCGTCACCCGTACCTCGTCACCAAGTTGTACACGTCATTACACAAGTGTTCCTCCTACAATACCTGTGCGCAACAGGTCATTTATGTATGTTTTGCATTTCCATCATCAGTCTATGAGTCAAGAGAACGAAACTTCGTCATAAATTTGAATGACAAAGCCTGTCCAAATTGAACACAAACTATTCCATGTCACTGATTGGAAGTTTTTCTTCTTTTAAACCCTTTAGCGACTGTATGTGACCATTTTAAACAGAAATACAAGATAGAATGTCTGGCGCCGGGTGGCACGGTGGCTTAGTGGTTGGCATGTTCTCCTCTCAGCACTAGGGAGCCCGGTTCAAATCCCCATCTGGGTGGAGTTTCCATGTTCTCACCGTGTCCACGTGAGTTTCCCCCCGGGTTCTCCAGTTTCCTCTCACAGTCCGAAAAACATGAACCAAGTCAATTGAGTTCTCCAAATTGCCCCATGTAGAGTGTGTGTGTGAGTGAGCGTGTGCCCAGTGATAGATTGGCACCCTGTCCTGGGTGTATCTGCCCAGTGCCCAAAATGTTCTCCCCTGGATGGGCATGGGGAACCCCCTGTGACCCTAATATAGGATGGAATATAATGGATGGATGGATGTTTGGCGCCAACAATCATGCTTGTTAAATACACCAAGATAACATTTTACTGCTTATTTGAATGTTTACACATCAAAAACTCGCTGATTTTAAGGCCTGTAAACATCCTAAAAGCAGCCTGAAAACATGAGAGTCTTCCTGAGAGTATTTAAAGAATCTCTGAAAACATCTGAAACTCCATGATTTCGCACACCATGCTGTTGCCATGAGACTGATTGATTACACATGTATGTAGGGGTTTTAACTCGGTTGATTTAAAGTTGGGCGGTTAGCCTCTCAGCACTGGGGATCCAGGTTCGAATTCCGATTTGGGTGGAGTTTCCATGTTCTCCCTGTGTCCGC
>JAFMOD010000325.1:420563-433346 GCA_019802435.1 Corydoras maculifer
AACGTTTAGGGCGCTGGGCAGATAAACCCAGGACAGGGCGCCAATATATCGCTGGGCACACACTCACTCACACAAACACACTCTATATGGGGCAATTTGGAGAACTCAATTGACCTTGATCCATGTTTTTGGACTGTGGGAGGAAACCGGAGAACCCGGAGGAAACCCTCGCAGACACGAGGAGAGCATGAAAACTTCACCCAGATTGGGATTCGAACCGGGAAGCCACCATGCCGCGCAGATAGAAATAATGCACCCACCAAATAATCCCTGCTCTGTGGTGGTACTATTGGGGTTCTACTATTTGAGGGATCAGCATTGTGTGAGCTGTTCAGGATGCTTTCTCACCTTTTGTCTAATCAGTACTGATGTAGGTCTGTGTGGCCACAATCGTATATATTTAAGTGTGTGTGTGTATGTGTATGTGTATGTGTGTGTGTGTGTGTGTGTGTGTGTGTGTGTGTGTGTGTGTGTGTGTGTGTGTGTGTGTGTTCGAGCAGCAACATCAGTGATTGGTGGCCAAAAGTGGACAAAGCTGGACTGAGAATGGACCAGTCAAAATATCTAGCTTTTCTGTGACCTTATAGCTGATAAGAATTTATAATATTTTTCTTTTTATACAATTAAAATACATTTTTATTGAGGTGAGAACTTTAAACTCGGAAGGCAGGTGAACTTAGACAGGTGCTTAATGCTATTTAAATGTCAGTTTAAATTAAAAAAAGGAATTTATCAGAGAAAAATATAATAGTCATAAAAGAACTTGATTTAATGTTGAGCAATTCTCAACTTCTTTTCTTCTCAAAATGTCTGATAACATATATATATATATATATATATATATATATATATATATATATATATATATATATATATATATATATATGAGACTACCTGTGTACACTAATGTTATATTTAATGTGAAATTTGTTTTATCTATTTGCAAAATATGGTATGGCCCATCTGTTCACAAGTGCAGCAGCTTCTATCTAATTTCCACTAAGTGGAGAAGATCAATAAAAAGTTCAATAACATGAAAAGGCTGAAACATGACGCTTTTTTTATGGTGCCTATTTAGTATTTCATTTAAGCCAGACATCTGTCACTTTGCTCAAGAATAAAGCAAACTATCAGCTCAATAAACGATATACAATATATGTACAAAAAAGGACCTTTTGGTTGAAGTGTCTGGTTTGGTGTTAGAACCTTAAAAAGCTTCAGGCTGCAAAGTATCCATGCATTATGCATGAAAAGACTATTTATTCTTTGAGGGCAGTATTACACATTGCTGCAAAAACAAACACTATATAGATAATGCATCATAACTCTTAATCATGTTTCGTTCAGTTTCATTGCCACAGGTGTGCAGCTGAACACATTTAGGATGAGGTAGACTGGAGATTATAATCCAGGACAACATCGGTGTCTGACCCTCTGGATGAATGGGCAGAAGCAGTCCAAAGTGGCCTTTCCAGAAAAGTGGAATATGTAATAGCTGCAAAGGGAAAGACCAACATATTAAAGCTTCTATTGATGTAACATAAGGGTGTTCCAGTATATAATATATAGACGCACTGGCTCTTATTGCCATTTTCCATCTTATCAAATTATATAAACATGCTCTACAATATTAAATGATAATATGAGGTACTTCTGTCAGCAAAGTTCAGCGTTCATAACCATAAAGGATCATAAAAAATATGATCGTCAGCACAATTTTGTAATTAACAGTGTTTCACACACAAATGACAATGTTTGCTTTTATTTATTTAGTGTGTGGAGACGACGACGACGACCATATCTCACTTATTTTAGTCATATCCGCTTTTCCTGTGTCAACATGCTTGTCTTTGCACCTGCTGCATGTGTCCTCTATTACATTATATTAGTGTGGAGCGCTGGCATGGCTGTGTGGCTGAGTGTGGGTTATCTGCAGGCGGAGTTTAAATAGTGTTCTGCCATGGGAGAAAACCGGAGAACCCGGAGGAAACCCACACAGACTAGGGGAGAACATGGAAACTCCACCCAGATCGGGATTCAAACCTGTATGCGCAGCGCTGAGAGGCGTTATATGTAATAATATTATATATAACTCTTTCAGCAAATGTGTTCAGTAACCAAATGGCCTTTCCAACATGTTCATCCTGATTTACACATTTAAGTGCACGACTATCCGTAGTATATAATTAAAGTTAAAAAATTGCCTTGCACTGTTTCATCATAATGGCACAGTGGCTTAGTGGTTGGCATGTTCTCCTCTCAGCACTAGGGATTCCCGGTTCGAATCCCATCTGGGTGGAGTTTCCATGTTCTCCCCGTGTCCATGTTGGTTTCCTCCGGGTTCTCCGGGTTCCTCCCACAGTCCAAAAACATGGATCAAGGTCAATTGAGTTCTCCAAATTGCCCCATATAGAGTGTGTGTGTGTGTGTGAGTGAGTGTGTGCCCAGCGATAGGTTGGCGCCCTGTCCTGGTTGTGTCTGCCCGGCGCCCGAGACGTCCTCCCCTAGATGGGCATGGGAAACTCCCCCCACGACCCTAATATAGAATAAAGCGGAAGATAATGAATAAATGAATGAATGTTTCATCATAACGGCATGGTGGCTTAGTGGTTAGCATGTTCTCCTCTCAGCGCCGGGGATTCCCGGTTGAAATCCCCATCTGGGTGGAGTTACCCTGTTCTCCCTGTGTCCGCGTGGGTTTCCTCCGGGTTCTCCGGGTTCCTCCCACAGTCCAAAAACATGGATCAAGACAATTGAATTGTCCAAATTGCTCCATATAGAGTGTGTCTGTGTAAGTGAGTGTATGTCCAGCGATAGATTGGCGCCCTGTCCTGGGTGTATCTGCCCAGCGCCCGAAACGTTCTCCCCTGGATGGGCATGGGGAACCCCCCGCGACCCTAATAGAGGATAAAGCGGAAGATGATGGATGGATGTTTCATCAGAACATTTTCTGTAAAACACAAAAGAGGTTGTCTGTAGCATGTGCTTTAAAACTTCTCACAACTGCCTTTTGCGACACCCGCAGCATTCTAACCCACATGTCAACTTCACTCTTTTCACCCAACGTTGTCGAGTTAACTGTCAAAACATGCTGCGTTGAGGAAGTTCCTATATCTCAGTCATTTCGTCAGTCCAGCTGTCACTAAGATTTAATGTATTCAGTTTCCTTTGAACCCTGCACCCACATATGCCCTCTATAAATGAGTGCCTGCGTCCGCCCCACTAATGCGCTTATGTACACACCTGAAGCATGCGCCCACACAGAGCTAGCATTCAAACAAGGCCTCTCCTTCTGTCAGAACAATAGCAGGCCACCCTGGCTTTCTGTTGCATAATCGTATCTGTGCCTCTGGAGAGGAGTCGTGCCTCGAGCGCTTGGTTTGCTCTCTTTAATGGCTGTGCGTGTTGCGTTCGTGGTTTGTCACCATGGAGACACACCTCACCAGAGGCCAGTGGAGTGCCATATGGACTTAAACGACTAGGATGTGAGGAGGAGGAGACAGAGCAGGGTGGTGGTAGGAGGTAATAGAGAGGGGGCTGTTAGTCAGATGTCAGAATTTTTGGGAAGATGATCGACTCTAAAGGCTCAGTTCAGCGGGTAATGTATTTGCTTAAGGTTATTTGTCTTTACGTGCTGTTTGACTGAAGCAGAACTCCATCCTGGTGCGCTGTCCTGGAAACTTCACCCGGTTTTGAACATTGTAATGTCCTGTTTCCTGTAGATGGCGTCGGTGAACGACTCGCGCCTGCATCAGCAGCCCTCTCAGAAGGATGCAGCCGATCAAAACTTTGACTACATGTTCAAACTCCTGATTATTGGAAACAGCAGTGTGGGGAAGACCAGCTTTCTTTTTCGCTACGCTGACGACTCCTTCACCTCGGCCTTCGTCAGCACCGTTGGCATTGACTTCAAGGTCAAAACGGTCTTCCGCAACAACAAGCGGATTAAGCTTCAGATCTGGGTATGTTCAACAGTCTGTTGAGTCTTTTTGACCTAACTCTAACTTCTGGCAGTGTTATGACTTTAAGAACATCAGGGGGATTTAGGAATCATTGATTGATTGCTTTTCAGGTGAGTTCATCATGCTGTTAATCACGCTGTCTTTATCCATCCATCCATTATCCATCCATTATTCCGCTTTGTTCTATATTACAGTCCCCATCCAGGGGAGAACGTTTCGGGCGCTCGGCAGATACACCCAGGACAGGGCGCCAATCTATCGCTGGACACACACTCACTCACACAGACACACTCTATATGGGGCAATTTGGAGAACTCAATTGACCTTGATCCATGTTTTTGGACTGTTGGAGGAAACCGGAGAACCCGGAGGAAACCCACGCAGATACGGGGACAACATGGAAACTCCACCCAGATGGGGATTCGAACCAGGAATCAACATCCAGGAAAACGTATCAACACCTTGCCGGGCGGCACGGTGGCTTAGTGGTTTAGTATGTTCTCCTCTCAGCACTAGGGATTTCCGGTTCGAATCCCTATCTGGGTGGAGTTTCCATGTTCTCCCCGTGTCTGCGTGGGTTTCCTCCGGGTTCTCCGTTTTCCTCCCACAGTCCAAAAACATGGTTCAAGTCAATTAAGTTCTCCAAATTGCCCCATATAGAGTGTGTCTGTGTGAGTGAGTGTGTGCCCAGTGATAGATTGGTGTCCTGTCCTGGGTGTATCTGCCCAGCGCCCGAAACAATCTCCCCTGGATGGGCATGGGGAACCCCCCCGTGACTCTAATATAGGACAAAGCGGAAGATAATGAATTAATGAATGAATGAATGAATGAACACCTTGCCATGTAATTTGGACGTTAGTGAAGGTACCATGTCATAAAGGCTCCTGTAAGTATGTAAGTATCCCAATACTCCCATTCTGTACTAATTCAGGAACTAAAGCTTTGTCCTAATATTTTTGTCCATTTAGTGCCTCTCACATCATGTGAGTCCAGACGTTTACTGGTCTCAGCAGAATAATCCTGTAATTTGAAAACAAGATAAAACAATGAATTTATTATGTCTAAATGTCGCCTCATTGCTTATTGGAGCCAACCAAGGACAGACTTTTAGAAAGTCATCGCCATCAGGAAACGGTTTTAGAACTTTTCGGACTGTGCTTTTTCATTTTTATTAAGTCCATCACAAAAGTTATTTAATTTTCTTCCATTACGTCTTTTTATCAGAGAAGTGTGAGGGAGTGTGTGAACAGAGATGGACTGGCTCTCTGCCCAGCACTCAAAACATTCTCCCCTGGATGAGAGTGCCCCGCTCCCTCGCTGTTCTCTATTCTCTAATACAACATTAAGGGGAAGACAGTGAATAACTCCTCTAGTAATAGTATAGTTTTGTACATACATCCATCCATCCATCCATCCATTATCTTCCGCTTTATCTTCTACTCGGGTCATGGGGGGGCATCCAAGGGAGAAGATTTCGGGTGCTGGGCAGATACACCCAGGACAGGGTGCCAATCTATCACTGGACAGACACTCACTCACACAGACACGCTTTATATGGGGCAATTTGGAGAACTCAATTGACCTTGATCCCTGGTTTTGGACTGTGGGAGGAAACCGGAGAACCCGGAGGAAACCCATGCAGACACGGGGAGAACATGAAAACTCCACCCAGATGGGGATTCGCACCAGGAACCCCTAGTGCTGAGAGGAGAACATGCCAACCACTAATCCACCTAGTTTTGTACATAGTTAGCAGAAATATAATATACTATGTACATGTGAAATAAGTGGAACTGATGAGATGAGCAATGAGTGTAGAAACACTGAGCGTGCCTAATATAGTTGGGTTTTTATGTATTATTAAAATGTTTTTTTAAATAACAGCACAATAAATTATTATGTGATATTTTGGTCCTTTCTAATACCACTTCTGTATTTTTAGTATCTCGTGCTGACCCGTATCCATAGTATCAACCCAAACCTGAAAACGCTTGTTTGCCCCTTTTAGCTTTAACAGTAACCCCTAACAGACTATGGTGGGCATGTCCTGCATCCTGGCAAAGCCACTCCCTCTTCCTCGTCTTTTGATGCCAGGAAGCTCAGCTGGCAAGAGCCAATAAAGAAAAAAGTTCTGCTTAGGTGGATTTTATTTTGCTTTCAGCTTGTCTTTCCTGAGGCCTATTTTGTTGATGTAGGAAATTCGAACGTGACTTGATCTTTTGTTGTATAATCATGACCTTATTTTGACAACAATGATAATAAGGCATTCATGCATTTTAATGAAATCAAACTCTATTTTAGCTTCTCATGGCTTATTAATGCTTTTTTTGTAGATTTCTTTCAACAACAGAACACAAACAGGATGTGACTCACTTGTAAAAAGCATCAATTATGTTCATACTATTAACAGATCTGTCTTCAGACCCCTAGTGGTGAGGTTGGGAGGGTCCATTATCCCTGTCATTTTTTTCTCTCCGGTTTCCTGATTTCCCTGCAGTGGTGCAAAAACTTCACTTGACCAAACACTTTGTCGATTTCACAAACATTCATTCATTCATTATCTCCCGCTTATCCTCTATTAGGGTCGCGGTGGGGTTCCCCATGCCCATCCAGGGGGGAACGTCTCGGGCGCTGGGCAGATAGACCCAGGACAGGGCGCCAATCCATCGCTGGGCACACACTCACTCACACAGACACACTCTATATGGGGCAATTTTGAGAATTCAATTAACTTGATCCATGTTTTTGGACTGTGGGAGGAAACCGGAGAACCCGGAGAAAACCCATGCAGACACGGGGAGAACATGGAAACTCCACCCAGATGGGGATTCGAACCGGGAATCCCTAGTGCTGAGAGGAGAACGTGCTAACCACTAAGCCACCGTGCCGCCATTTTACAAACAAATCCAAAATATATAAAAAGCATTGAACCAAAAAAACAACCGAAATATTAGAACTGGTCATTTATTTCACATCTCCCTTCATTATCTTCCCCTTAATCCTCTCAGTATCAGTATCACTGCATTACAGAGAATTATCCACCACCTTAATACCTCCTCTGTATGGGTCCTGATCATTAGAGAACATACTAAAGTGGACCGCTGGCTTATATAATGTAATTGTAGAAAGCCCATCTATATGATCACTGGAACTGCAAAAAAACAGAAAGTGAGGGTAGAACTGAGGAGGTGTAGCTAATAAAATGAAAATGACTGCCCTCTGCTGGATTAGAACATCATCACACCCCTTCCACAAGTGTAGTGTAGTTGGTTCATTTATGTAACCTGATGAGCTGCCACTAAATATCTCCTTCTACAGCTTAGTTTACGCCACTCAGTATGTTTTGTTTTCTTTTAATCTGCATGCAGATTATTTCTTTGTAATGCTCAGAAGAGTTAGTTGTATGATTATTTTGTGTTGTTAGGACACAGCAGGACAGGAACGCTACAGAACCATTACTACAGCTTACTACAGAGGTGCCATGGGCTTCCTGCTAATGTATGACATCACCAACCAGGAGTCCTTTACCGCTGTACAGGACTGGTGAGTAACAGAATTTTAAGATGCCCTATATGATTAACATATTGGAAGATAATTCTCTTGATTATTATTTATTGGGGTGGGTCATCAGTTTTGTCACTGTGCCACATACTGGATTCGCGGGGGTGGGGTTCCCCATGCCCAAGAACGTTTCGGGCGCATACACCCAGGACAGAGCGCTGAACACACTCACTCACACAGACACACCAACATTATATTGGGGCAATTAGGAGCAGATGGCGGCACGGTGGCTTAGTGGTTAGCATGTCCGCCTCTCAGCACTAGGGATTCCCGGTTCGAATGCCCATCTGGGAGGAGTTTCCATGTTCTCCCCGTGTCTGCGTGGGTTACCTCCGGGTTCTCCGGTTTCCTCCCACAGTCCAAAAACATGGATCAAGTCAATTGAGTTCTCCAAATTACCCCATATACAGTGTGTCTGTGTGAGTGAGTGTGTGCCCAGAGATAGATTGGTGTCCTGTCCTGGGTGTATCTGCCCAGCACCCGAAACGTTCTCCGCTGGATGGGCATGGGGAACCCGCCCCGCGACCCTAATATAGGATAAAGCGGAAGATGTTTTTGGACTGTGGGTGGAATCTGGAAAACCCGGAGAAAACTCACACAGACATGGGGAGAACATGGAAACTCCACCCCGATTGGGATTCGAACCTTGATCCCCAGCGCTGAGAGGTGTTAACCACTACACCACCATGCTGCCCTCTCTTAAAACTCGACTCATGAGAATGCCACGTGATCAACAGCTATGAACATACCATCCTGTCTGCTACCCATTTGGGTGGTTGGTGCAAATTAAACCTGAATCTGTGTGTGTGTGTGTGTGTTTGTGTGTGTGTGTGTGTTTGTGTGTGTCTGTGTCTTACAGGGCTACACAGATAAAGACTTATTCCTGGGACAACGCACAAGTCATCTTGGTGGGTAATAAGTGTGACCTAGAGGACGATCGTCTCATTCCCACAGAAGAAAGTCAGAGACTGGCTGAAGAACTGGGTAAGAAGATCAACCATGATCAATCCTATAGTAAACCAGGTTAATGACATACTTTATTTCGATGGGGTAAGTGATCCTGGGATATTTTAATAGATGGGGGTATTGGCTTTTTGTTAATTTTATAGTAATTTTTTTTTCACACATTGCATTAGTGTTTATTATTATGATGCTCATCCCAATAAAGTTATATATAACTATAAATATATAAATATATCCCATTAAAGTTATTATATAATAATACATTTTATTTATATAGCAGGGCAGCACGGTGGCTTAATGGTTGGCATGTTCTCCTCTCATCACTAGGGATTCCCGGTTCGAATCCCCATCTGGGTGGAGTTTCCATGTTCTCCCCGTGTCCACGTGGGTTTCCTCCGTGTTCTCCGGTTTCCTCCCACAGTCCAAAAACATGGATCAAGTCAATTGAGTTCTCCAAATTGCCCCATATAGAGTGTGTATGTGTGTGCTCAGTGATAGATTGGTGTCCTGTCCTGGGTGTAACTGCCCAGTGCCTGAAACGTTCTTCCCTGGATGGGCATGGGGAACCCCCCATCCCTAATAGAGGATGAAGCGGAAGGTAATGAATGAATTAATTTATATAGCAGTAATGATGCGGATATGAGATGTGTGTACAGATTTGAGTGTGTTGCGGATGTTTGTGTGTCTGGTAGTTTTTGTGTACAGTGATCTGAATCATCTGCCGGATTGAGGGAGCTGAAATAAATTGAGTTGAGTGTGTAAGGAGTCTGTGATGATGTTCTCCACCTGTTTCCTGGTTCTTTCTGGTGTGAAGTGTGTCTTAAGATCTTCTATCCTATATTATGATGCCGTTCTGTCTCTCCAATCTGCTAGGATTCCAGTTTTTTGAAGCCAGTGCCAAAGACAACATCAACGTCAAGCAGGTGTTCGAGCGTCTGGTGGACATCATCTGCGATAAGATGAACGAAACAATGGAGGCTGACTCCACACTCGGCAGCCATAAAGACTCCCACTTACAAGACGCCTCTGCCGATGGACAGAGCGGCTGTGCCTGCTGAAAATCCAGCGCCAGCATCGTTTAATGGGACCGTCCTGTTACCTCCCGACCCTGTTCAACCTTCATTTACAAACGTAAAGAAAGACCTGCTGTGTACCAACCACAGGCAAGTTCACACCTGACCCTCTGGGCTTTCATTCAGCTTTTGCAAAGTCACATTGCAAACACACGGCAACATAATTTGAGCAGGAGATGTAATTTATAGTTTGTTTATTACGTCATGTGACTTGTGGCGTGAGAATGAGTCGGTGGAAAAGAATATATTTTTATACATTTCTACACAGTGCATTTCGTTAAAGATAAGATTGATACAGTAATGGTGTTTCCTCCCGTTTGTATTCATGCTCGGGCAGACATTTCGATTTTGACCTGCCGAACAGGGCTGTTCTGGTTTTACAAGTGAAATGCGAGTAAATAATCAGAAAAGGTTTGAACGCTGACATTTCGTTACACTGGGTCCTGAGATTCCCTCATGCTTCCTGTTACTCAGTATTCAGTTCCTTATTATACAATATGGCACCGGTGTTCTGCAATTGCACAAGTGTGTAATGAGTATGAGGTATTGTAAAAATGTTTAAGTATCGTGTAATTATTGATCTGCTTTGGTAAATCTGTTACAGTGACTGCTGAAGGTCATCAAACGTTTCACTTCTTGGCTTTTTTATTCAAAAGTGCATTTATATCCCTTTGTACCAGCGCAATGCACACTAACACTGATCCACCACCCAAATGCACTGCTGTGGGGTAATTCGGTGGGGGTCCTGACTCTTGGACAACGGCGTAAAGGGAATGAAGTATACAGAGAAAACGACTGATTACAGGGTGTAATTGTAGACATCCAACGTTTAGCTATTTAGTAAGTGGAAGTGATGAAATGGACACTGTAGATATGAGGTGGACGGAAAAAGAGGGAGACGTGTAACTTTAAAGTGTGGAGTAATAGGCTTTTTACGACTTGGCCTGCTTTCAAACCCTGTTTTTGAATCCTAGTCTTCTAATACTATACATAGTGCCACTTTTCCACCACTTCTCCTTTTTTTATCACTTTCCACATGTTCTGGTCACTGTCCATTATGGTCTGGTTGTACCTCTAAGCGTATGTTGTAGCTTATGGATTGTAGGGCGATGTTTTTTTTGGGGTATATGTACATTCTATAATAAAATGAAGGTTTTTTATAACCTGGGTTTCATTAACACTAGACCTTCACCACTGCCTGTCACCTCTATTTTTGTGTATTTATTATTGACTCTGTCTTCTTCCTTTAACTGAACACTTAGGTTCTTGGTTTAGTGACAGTACAGAATTTAAGGCCCTGCTGTCAGAGATCATGAATCATGGTTGTACTAGACAGATTCGCTGTTTCTAGAACAGAAGGTAATCTGTGTTTCGTTTGTCCGATGCTGTGCTTCACTGCAATGGAATGTAAATGACCTTAATAAATGAACGGTATATGAAATAAAACCTATTCTAAGATTTCAAAGGCTAAGAGAGTTTTTAAATAGTTATAAATGGCGCGTTTAATGTTGTAAATGTTGTTTTGCTTCATATATTAATCATGGACTGCAGGGTGAAGAGCACCTCTGATAGAAACTTGATTTATTACTGTACACTGCCTGGCCGCCATGCTTTATTTTATCTGCCTGCCCAGAGAAGTGCATATGACAAAAGGACTTCCTGAAGCACATTCTTGTTGCCACCGGTAAGCCACAACCTCCTGCACCTCCTTGTTTGAAAACGAGAATGTTCCACAGTGCAGCAGTGCATATAATAAATTGAACAATATTTAATGTATAGCTGATTAGCAAATTAAGCATTATTGCTGCCCAGCGATGGGTGTATCTGGGGGGATTTCCAATACCCATACAAGAGAGAAGTTTTCGGGTGCTGGGCAGAGTGAGGGTGCAGATTTCGGACACCCAGGACAGGACACCACAGTGCAGAGTGAGGGTGCACAGTATGAGGACACAGAGTTTAAACTCCAGCAGCACTACTGCACCTGACCTTTGTTTTGGTACTATACACAGTTATACTACATCATCACATCAGCATCACTGCAATGCTGTGTATTATCCACCGACCACATAATACCTGTTCGGTGATGGTCCTGACTATTAGAAAGCAGCATAAAGTGGACTGTATGTACACAAGCAGCTGGACCACAGTCTGTCATTCATTCATTATCTCCCGCTTATCCTCTATTAGGGTCGCAGTGGGGTTCCCATGCCCATCCAGGGGAGAACGTCTCGGGCGCTGGGCAGATCCACCCAGGACAGGGCGCTAATCTATCGCTGGGCCACACTCACTCACACAGACACACTCTATATGGGGCAATTTTGTAGAATTAAATTGACTTGATCCATGTTTTTGGACTGTGGGAGGAAACCGGAGAACCCGGAGGAAACCCACGCAGACATAGGGAGAACATGGAAACTCTACCCAGATGGGGATTCGAACCGGGAATCCCTAGCGCTGACAGGCAAACGTGCTAACCACTAAGCCACCGTGCCGCCCACAGTCTGTAATTGTAGAATTATAATGTGTAGGTGTAACTACTATAATAGACAACAGATAAGTGTTTGTTTTCAGGTCCAATCCCTTTTTATTATCATTTTTGACAAAGAATATTAGATCTGAGAATATTTAGTGAGGGTGGCACAGTGACTTAGTGTTTAGCATGTTCTTCTCTCAGTGCTAGGGATTCCCGGTTTGAATCCCCTTCTGGGTGGAGTTTCCATGTTCTCCCCATGTCCCTGTGGGTTTCCTCCGAGTTCTCCGGTTTCCTCAATCAATTGAGTCAATTGAGTTCTCCAAATTGCCCCATATAGAGTGTGTGTGTGTGTGGCCAGTGATAGATTGGCGCCCTGTCCTGGGTGTATCTGCCCAGCACCCGAAACGTTCTCCTCTGGATGGGCATGGGGAACCCCCCCCCCCCCATGACCCTAATATAGGAAAGTGGAAGATAATGGATGGATGGAATATTTAGTGAATTATGTCCGGCTTTTAGGCGGCACGGTGGCTTAGTGGTTAGCACGTTCGCCTCTCAGCGCTAGGGATTCCCGGTTCGAATCCCCATCTGGGTGGAGTTTCCATGTTCTCCCCGTGTCTGCGTGGGTTTCCTCCGGGTTCTCCGGTTTCTTCCCACAGTCCAAAAACATGGATCAAGTTAATTGAATTCTTAAAATTGCCCAATTTAGAGTGTATGTGTGAGTGAGTGTGTGCCCAGCGATGGATTGGCGCCC
>JAFMOD010000325.1:473241-501755 GCA_019802435.1 Corydoras maculifer
ATCTTCAGGTTCTTGTTAATGTCAAGTGCAGCTTGTATGGTCTTCTGATGTGGTAGCCCTCCTGCCCTAAGGTTTGATGATGGTTAAGTTCTTTTAGTCAAGTGGAGCTTTGTCTTTTGATCGTCTAATGTACAAGATGATGTAGATTTGGGAATTTCTGTTTTAAAAAAATGTTGTGTAGAACCTGTTGTCAATGTTCTTCCTGAAAGTTCAGCTACTCCGCCAGTTCCTGACCCGACCGTGATAGAAGTAGATGAATCTCAGTTCCTCGTTCCTGATGTTTAAGATGAACATTAACTGGAGTTCTACTCATCCATAACACCTGCTCTGTAGTTAGCCTTTAAGAGGTCTGACCGTTAGAAGAGGTCACCACTTGGGTTTAACTAAGTAGATCGGAAAGAGCCTCCTATTGGACGATTACTGCAGGGCTGATTAAGTTTCAGCTGCAACAATAATGTTGAACTTTAACTCATGCAGTCAGTAGTTTCTTATTTGTTAAACAACCATGTGGTTGTTAAGAGACGCGTACCGTTGTCATGGAAAATATGTTTACCAGTTTCAGAAGTTCAAACTGAAGAGTGAATATTCATTTCATTCATTCATTCATTCATTCATTCATTATCTCCCGCTTATCCTCTATTAGGGTCGCGGGGGGTTCCCCATGCCCATCCAGGGGAGAACGTCTCAGGCGCTGGGCAGATAGACCCAGGACAGGGCGCCAATCCATCGCTGGGCACACACTCACTCACACAGACACACTCTATATGGGGCAATTTGGAGAATTCAATTAACCTGATCCATGTTTTTGGACTGTGGGAGGAAACCGGAGAACCCGGAGGAAACCCACGCAGACACGGGGAGAACATGGAAACTCCACCCAGATGGGGATTCGAACCGGGAATCCCTAGTGCTGAGAGGTGAACGTGCCAACCACTAAGCCACCGTGCCGCCAGAGTAAATATTATGAAACCCAAATATTAAGGCATGTTTTTTTTTTAAGTTTAATGGTGATATTTAGTTAGTGGTCAGTACGTCTGCCTCTCAGTGCTGGGAATCCAGGTTCAATTCCCAAGCTGGATTGAGTTTGCATGTTCTCTTTGTGTCCGCGTTGGTTTCCTTTCCGTTCCTTGGTTTTTTTTGACAGTCCAAAAACATGGATTTAAGGTGAATTGGCTACTCTAAATTGTGTGTGTAAATTTTTGTGTACTCAGACATAGATTGGCACCCTGTCCTGGCTGTATTTGCCAAACGGCCCAACCCATTCTCCCTGTGACCCTATTAGTGGATCAATAGAGGGATAAAGTTAGTTTAATATTAGAACCGGACACAGTCATAAAGCCATGGGGCACAACCTGAAGGTTCCCGGTTCGATTCCCGGTCCCACTAAGAACTGTGCCTGAAGTGTGTGAGTTCACTCAGAGTGTGTATATGTGTGTGTTTCACTGCACGGATGGCATAAATGTGGTTGCTGTGTGTTTGTAAATAGGTTGAGGTCACATCATTACTATTTGGCTGCCAGTGTTCGGCTGGAGGCTTAATGCATTCAAGTTTTTAAAAGACATGATTGTTCGAAAATGAAACCACAATGTCAAGCCATTACCACCAGTATCTGCATAAAGGTCAGACTTTAACTAATGTTAAAATACAATAAATCAGTAACCTCATCTTTAATCTTATTTATTCAGAAGAACAGCAGTTTAATATCTTTCTAAACATATTAAGTTTGTGACACTTACATTCCGTCATTGAGCAGACGCTTTTATCCAAAGCGACTTACAAGGTGAGCACAGGGTTAATCATAGCCTTCCTGGAGCAATGAGAGAGCTTCAGGGGACCTGGGATTTGAACCCCAACCTTCAGATTGATAGCCCAGCGCCCTAACCACTGAGCTACCACGCCCTCCTGCACAGATCCGCAGATATTATTCATTTATTATCTTCCGCTTTATCCTGTTTTAGGGTTGCGGTGGGGTTCACCATGCCCATCCAGGGGAGAATGTCTCGGGCGCTGGGCAGATACACCCAGGACAGGGGGGCAATCTGTCGCTGGGCACACTCTCACACACACAGACACACACAACAAACACACTCTACATGGGGCAATTTGGAGAACTCAATTGACTTGATTCATGTTTTTTGACTGTGGGAGGAAACCGGAGAACCCGGAGGAAACCCACGCGGACACAGGGAGAACATGGAAACGGCTGTCCTACATTGTTGTTGCTGCCTGGCCGCTCAAGGAGGATGAGTCCCCCACTGAGTCTTGGTCCTCCCAAGGTTTCTTCCTTAAATAACAACATAAAAGGAAGTTTTGTTCTTGCCACTGTCGCTTCGGCTTGCTCTTTGGGGGTTTAAAGGCTTTTCATTCTGTAAAGCTGCTTGTGACAATGTACTGTTGTAAATAGCGCTATAGAAATAAATAACTTGAACTTAAACTTGAACTTGATTCGAACCGGGAATCCCTAGCACTGAGAGGAGAACATGCCAACCACCAAGCCACCGTGCCGCCAGATATGTTATTTAACATGATAAATAAACTGAAGTTTGGTTCGTTGGTTCTCACGTTGTCAGATCGTTTCTGCTGAATCTGCAAAATAAAAAACATAAAACATGCAGGCAAACATGTTTAAATATTGTTGACGTTGGTATTTTTCGCTTTACATTAGAAACAAGTGTCCAGCGCTGAGCTTTTGTGAGGCCTTCCTGAAACTTAAACGTGTCCTGAAACCTGCTTGGTGAAACCTACCAGATTTGACGGTAATTGGAGCCATTTTCTCCGAACCGCAGTGTAACTGTATTAAAAATAACTTCCTTGTGAGGTCAGCAGTACAGAGCTGGTTGTAGAGGAAATCTGAGAAATGAAGGTTTCCCATGAATTTTAACACCTCCTTCTTTTTATTTGACGGAGAACAAATGAGATAAAACTGGAACCCTGAGACGGGAGACGTCGTTTTGAAAGACTACGGCCGATCACGGTGTTGTGAGAAACTAGCAGGAACATTTATCAACCTGCTGTATCTTCAGAACATCAGATAGCAGCAACAACCAACAACATGCTGAGCAGAGAACATGCTTCTGACCAGGAGGAAGCAAAAGTCACAAACTGCTGTGACATTAACAGGTTTATAAAACACCAGAAATTAATACAGAAACGCCAACAACTCTTTAAATACTGTGCTTTGACTAATACAACAAGTCTAGTATGCTCTTGTTCTTGTTCTCTGGTGTCCCTCCACAATCCAAAAACATGGATTCAAGGTGACTTGGCTGCTTACATTGCTTTAAATTGGCTGATCTAAATTGCCCCTGGTGGCACGGTGGCCTCTCAGCGCTAGGGATTCCCGGTTCGAATCCCCATCTGGGTGGAGTTTTCCATGTTCTTCCCGTGTCCGCGTGGGTTTCCTCTGGGTTCTCCGGTTTCCTCCCACAGTCCTGGGTCTATCTGCCCAGCGCCCGAGACGTTCTCCCCTGGATGGGCATGGGGAACCCCACCGCAACCCTAATAGAGGATGAAGTGGGAGATAATGAATAAATGAATAAATAAATTGCCCCTATAGAGTGTTGGTATATAGAGTATGCTCAGCAATTGGGGCTCTATCCCGGGTGTATCTGCCCAGCACCGGAAACATTCTCCCCTGGATGTCCACGCAACAACCCCCCTGAAACCCCCCCCTCCATGAGGTGACAGGTTGGTGGATTTCACACCTGCTGTGGGACTTTTACTCACCTTGTTCTTATTTTGTCAAGTCAAGTTATTTATTTCTATAGTGCTTTTTACAACAGTAAATTGTCACAAAGCAGCTTTACGGAATGAAAAGCCTTTAAACCCCCAAAGAGCAAGCCGAAGCGACAGTGGCAAGACAAAACTCTCTGTTATGTTGTTATTTAAGGAAGAAACCTTGGGAGGACTGAGACTCAGTGGGGGACTCGTCCTCCTTGAGCGGTCAGGCAGCAACAACAGTGTAGGACAGCAGTGTACAGATATTTAACAAATGGAAAAACTCTAACAACTGGAAAACTATATGTGAGTCCATTAAGGGGGTCCTGCAGGACCGCCAGTCCAATTAATTGTGTGATGTGCTTTGTACTGATCACATCATTGTTCTCTTGTTTCAGGTGTTCATTTGTCTGTGGAGCAACAACGAACACAATATAAAATGGGAGGACACCCCTCCCCATTTATATATGTTTAAAATGCAAATATTATTAAAGTTGACACATCTCTGTGATCAACAATCATACTGTTGGCCTTAATATTTACACAGTGACCCACAATGCTACCATATTCTACTCGTGTTTGTGTCTTTGGTCCCTATCTTACACCCTGTGTAGGGCGCATCACGATGCTAATTACTGTCTTACACCCCGCCAACAGTCTATTTTCCTGTGTGGTTTAAATAGCAACACTGCGTGTGAATATATCTCCCCCCGATGGGTGGGCCCATCTCGAAATAAGGTGTGTTCAGGTACATTTTCTAATGTGTTGCTATCCTCGTGACGGAAAACCCAGGTGCACAACCCCTCCAGACGTCTAACAAACAGATGGACTACAGTCTGTAATTGTAAAACTACAAAGTCCATCTATATGGTAAGAGGAGGAAATAGACCATTAGAGCAAGAAGGGAATTGTCTTAAATTTTTTGATTGGTTTTAGATCTGATGAGCTCATTCCTTATCTTGTCTGTTCTTATCATGCTCTGTGAGAATCATATCTTTAGCCCTTATACATTTTTTCAGATGCTGGTGATAAATGGGCTTCTTGGATATAAAAACCTGTCCCTTTACGTCACAAATGGCTTTCCACCATGGTTTCAGTTCCACTTTAATTTTTTTATGCATTGTGCCAACACATAGTAATCCATCCATCCATTATCTTCCACTTTATCCTCTATTAGGGTTGCGGTGGGGTTCCCCATGCCCATCCAGAAGAGAACGTTTCGGGTGCTGGGCAGATACACCCAGGACAGGGTGCCAATCTATCGCTGGGCACACACTCACTCACACATACACACTCTATATGGGGCAATTTGGAGATCTCAATTGACTTGATCCATGTTTTTGGACTGTGGGAGGAAACCGGAGAACCCGGAGGAAACCCACGCGGACACGGGGAGAACATGGAAACTCCACCCAGATTGGGATTCGAACTGGGAATCCCTAGAGCTGAGAGGAGAACATGCCAACCACTAAGCCACCGTGCCGCCCTATACATATAATGATATATACCTATAATAATAATATACATTACTATACAATTATTGAGATTTTTAAAATGAATTTAATATGTGCGGCACGGTGGCTTAGTGGTTTAGCACGTTCGCCTCTCAGCGCTAGGGATTCCCGGTTCGAATCCCCATCTGGGTGGAGTTTCCATGTTCTCCCCGTGTCTGCGTGGGTTTCCTCCGGGTTCTCCGGTTTCCTCCCACAGTCCAAAAACATGAAACAAGTTAATTGAATTCTCAAAATTGCCCCATATAGAGTGTGTCTGTGTGAGTGAGTGTGTGCCCAGCGATGGATTGGCGCCCTGTCCAGCGATGGTTTATCTGCCCAGCGCCCGAGATGTTCTCCCCTGGATGGGCATGGGGAACCCCACCGCGACCCTAATAGAGGATAAAGCGGAAGATAATGGATGAATGAATGAATTTAATATGTATAAAACACGTGAAATAATTGGGCAAAATATCTTGTCACATTTAAGGAACCCATTTACCTTTTTAATTTCCCCATGTACACAGTTTACACACTCCACAAACACATTAGTCTTTTGTGAACTCCTCTCCTTTATAAATCTGTCCTCTCAGCCTTTAGAACTCGTACAATAGCAGCGATGCGAACCACCTGTACCTTCAATCAGCCGGTACATAATATGAGAATGATGTAGAGTAACATCGCTCAACTGACCGACCTATTTACCTTTCCATTATTCTCCTCTTTGTTTCATTTCAGTTCTTTTATGTCCTCATTGTGAGATATGCAATAGTAGAACTAGATTTGCAGGTTCTGTTGTGGTTTTAACGAATAAACAATGGCAGGACGTATTCAAACAGGAAATTATAAAAATGCTGTGTTTTATTTATTTCGGTTCCAGAATACGAATAATGCCTCTAGACTTGCAATTAGGAGTCTATGGATTAATTTGAGTCAGCACTCCAGTTTATCTATCCATTATCTTCCGCTTTATCCTCTATTAGGGCTGCGGGGGGGTTCCCCATGCCCATCCAGGGGAGAACGTTTCAGGCGCTGGGCAGATACACCCAGGACAGGGCGCCAATCTATCGCTGGGCACACCCACTCACTCACACAAACATACTCTATATGGGGCAATTTGGAGAATTTAATTGACTTGATCCATGTTTTTTGGACTGTGGGAGGAAACCGGAGAACCCGGAGGAAACTCACATGGACAAGGGGAGGACATGGAAACTCCACCCAGATTGGGATTCGAACCGGGAATCCCCAGTGCTGAGAGGAGAACATGCTTATCACTAAACCACCGTGCCGCCCCAACTCCAGTTAATTCATTCATTATCTTCCACTTGATCCTATATTAGGGTTGCGGGGGGGTTCCCCATGTCCATCCAGGGGAGAACGGTTTGGGCGCTGGGCAGATACACCCAGGACAGGGCGCCAATCCATTGCTGGGCACACACTCACTCACACAAACACACTCTATATGGGGCAATTTGGAGAACTCAATTGACTTGATCCATGTTTTTTGGACTGTGGGAGGAAACCATGGCATGGGGAGAACATGGAAACTCCACCCAGATTGGGATTCAAACCGAGAATCTCTTGCGCTGAGAGGAGAACATGCCAACCACTAATCCACCGTGCCGCCCCCACTCCAGTTTATATCACATGTAAATGTTAGTGGTATACCGGTGGTATTCAAATTGTTCTTTCAAATTTCCATGCCCCACATCCACCCATCACCTTCTCGTGTTAATAATGTTCTGATTAAAGGAAATGGGTTTCCAGCAGCCTGTAATAACCATATAGCACAAGTTTAGCTGTAGAAATCATTGAAAATCCCAACACTACTAGTTCATTTTGAATATTTGAAGCATCTAGGCTGCTCATACAAAATAAACTACTCTGAAATGTAGAACAGGGCTCTTTTAAAGGGTTTTTAACCTTTAATTTAAATGGTGCCACTTACGAATCTGTCTAATGATTTGCTTAATGTTTTATCAAATGAACCCGTTGGTTTCTATGAGCCATTTAAGCAACAATAGTTTTCTTATGTCTGTAATTGAAACTGTGTCCATCCTGTTGCGAATCAAAATGGCTCACTCGTTTTTGAAGGTCTACCTAGAGGTTATGTGTCACATGTTCTGTTGACATCATCCCGCCTGCTATTTATGTATACATAATCACAGGCTTTACCGGCAAACACGATGTGTTTGTGAAGCATGATGTGTGTGCATTCATTCCAATTGCCATAACTACAAAGCTCAGTCTACCCCCTCCCTCTCAGGTGGGACTTTCTCCACAAGGGACAAGGAAGTGCCACTCCTGCTCACTTCCTTCACCCTGGCTCTCAGTCCACCCACTCATCAGCAACCTGCATGAAGAGCAAGAGGCGCAGTGGCACTGACGGACCGGCGGGCAAGAAACATCCCATTACCTGAGCTTGTGTGTACCTTCATCTGATTCACTGTAAAGGTAGGACTTTTATTTCTCATTGTGTAACTGGGGAATAAGGGACGTTGTTCCAAAATCAAAAGACAGACAATTGTGGTTTGCAGACAGCATTCTAAAAGTTCAAACCCCTGAGGTTTCGTGATCTTCAGGAAATGTCCATCACTAGGTGTCGGCCCAACTGGGATTTCTTACAGGTTCATAGAGAGAGACAAATTAACCTGTCCAGAGAATCCCAAAAACGAGGACATATCTTAATTATAAGCCTTTAGAGTTAAGACCATATAAACATGTATGTAGGAAAAAGGTTTAAAAAGTCACATTTGCCAAGCAGTTGGGATCACCAAATGAAATGACCCTCTGTTGTTGGTAACCCATCTTCTTTAAGGTTAATCAGGTTTGCATTTGGAGATTTTGTTCATCTCGATTGTGTTGATTTGCTCGTTTGTCACTAAGACAATTTTTCTCA
Source organism: Corydoras maculifer (assembly GCA_019802435.1). NCBI lineage: Eukaryota > Metazoa > Chordata > Actinopteri > Siluriformes > Callichthyidae > Corydoras > Corydoras maculifer. The sequence continues at coordinate 481,351 of JAFMOD010000325.1, forward strand.
TGATTTATCTGGGTTTTTTTTGCACTGGTTCTCACTGTATAGTCCATAATACTAAGTAATTAATAAGTTAACACAATAAGTAGTCTGAAAAAATATATATTAATGTAAATATATTATTTAAAAGAAAAGAGAAAGAATTAATACATAATAATAATAATAATAATAATAATAATAATAATAATATGCCCAGCGATAGATGGGCGTCCTGCTCAGCGCCCAAAACGTTCTTCCCTGGATTGGCATGGGGAACCCCCCCACGACCCTAATATATAGGATAAAGTGGAAGATAATGAATGAATAATAATAATAATATATAATTTGGAAGTATAAGAAATGTCATTTAAATGTAGTTTTTTTTCTCACTGTTACTGTGTATATACACACATCTATATATATATATATATATATATATATATATATATATATATATATATATATATATATATATATATATATATATATATATATACACATAAGTGTGTGTGTGAGTGTGTGTTTCCTATACCAATCAAATACATAATATCTCTTTAGGATCCTGCAGAGGTTTGTATAGTTTGTATATTATTCCAACCTCATGTTTAGCGAGCCTACAACCTCATACCTGCTCGATTTAGGACGTGTCACTTCCTAAAGTGTTGTGACGACGTGAATCGTAGGTGTGTTTTAAGCGTAACGTGCAGTTTATAAAGCATCGTCATGAGTAAGTTAATAAGAAGAACAGATGGAGTTCCTAAACAGCTTTATTAAACCATTTTGTGTAAATTCCTGAGATGTGTCTGAAATTCCCAGCTAAACAGGTTATAAAATCCACAAACCGGTCTGTTAGCAGCCAAACAATAGTGCCACCGTTAAGATCATGGTTTTCCATCGTCTGATGGTTTTGAAGTGATGTGAAGATAAGATAAAGCTGTATGACTTTCTGCATTGCACTGCTGTCACATGACCTAGTGTTCTTGTGCTTTGTAATGATTGTAATAGTAATTTTTGGAAATTTACATATTACATATTTACAATGGGGGTGGCTTAGTGGTTAGCACGTTCGCCTCTCAGCACTAGGGATTCCCGGTTCAAATCCCCATCTGGGTGGAGTTTCCATGTTCTCCCCATGTCCGTGTGGGTTTCCTCCGGGTTCTCCGGTTTCCTCCCACAGTCCAAAAACATGGATCAAGTCAATTGAGTTCCATATAGAGTGTGTCTGTGTGAGTGAGTGTGTGCCCAGTGATAGATTGGCGCCCTGTCCTGGGTCTATTTGCCCAGCGCCTGAAACGTTCTCACCTGGATGGGCATGGGGAACCCCACCGCGACCCTAATAGAGGATAAAGCGGAAGATAATGAATGAATTAATATATATGTATTATAATATACATATGCAAAACCAAATAAAAAAAAAACAGATAATGAATGGAAATATTTACAATGTAAGGAGAGTGTGGGGGGCGGTGAGTGTGTGAGTGAGAGAGTGAGTGAGTGGGTGGATCTACCCAAATCATCCCGAGTAAAGAATTAAGTGGAAAACAACAAAATAATAGCTTTTTGATACTTTGAGCTCTGCAAATGCAAAAGAAGGGGCCAGATACTTCACATTGACCATTGGCATGTGTTTTCAGATCAAATAGCAGGTTAAGTTTGTTTATAGAGAAAAAAAACATTCATGCAAATGCAAAAGGAAATTTCCAAACCACAGTGTCATGTTGATGTTGGTCTGTACTTAACAATTAACCCGCAAATATACAAATATCATCAAATATAATATAATATATTTATAAAAATAATAATGACCGTGCGCAAATATCTGAGGAAACCTCTGCAGCTTGGACACTTTATCTAAAAAAAAAATGAAGAGAGAACATAAGAGTAATTCGATGTTGGTGTAAGGATGCTGAGGAAATACAGAAATGGTTTAAGAGAATGAGCGAGAAAGTGAGAGAGGGAGTTGCCTACACAACTAAAGCTCCTGAGATTGTAGTGTTGTCCTGATTTACCTCTTGCAGAATAAACATTGCCATCAGAAGCTCAGGTCGAGACTTATTTCTTGTTCTGCATCTAGTAACAAATGACCCGCTGTACCTGTCACCACCAGAAATTGAACACCATATTATTATACTATACATATATGTGGGCACGGTGGCTTAGTGGTTGGCACGTTTGCCTCTCAGCACTAGTGATTCCTGGTTCGAATCCCCATCTGGGTGGAGTTTCCATGTTCTCCCCGTGTCTGCATGGGTTTCCTCCAGGTTCTCCGGTTTCCTCCCACAGTCCAAAAACATGGATCAAGTTAATTGAGTTCCATATAGAGTGTGTGTGTGAGTGAGTGTGTGCCCAGTGATAGATTGGCGCTCTGTCCGGGGTCTATCTGCCCAGCGCCCGAAACGTTCTCCCCTGGATGGGCATGGGGAACCCCACCGCGACCCTAATAGAGGATAAAGTGGAAGATAATGAATGAATTAATATATATTTATTATAATATACATATGCAAAACCAGCAGCAGTTTAAAGACCGGCTCCCAGGGATGATCTGTGTTGGGAGTGATGTTTGTGGACAGAGTGGTGCCATATTTAAATTTGAGGAGGTACAGTTTGAATGCGATTTTAAGAGGATCAAAGGTAACGTGAAGCTCTGTGTATCATGTCTCTTTTAGGGAAACATTCACTCCATGGTTGGAGTGCTTTATAATACACTGCATTCACTTAGAGGAAGTAGTTTGAAAATTAACAGGCACAGTTTGCATCCAAAAATAGTTTTACACTTCTAAAACTTTTTCGGTTTTTTTAAATGCACCCAGTGTCCTTTTACCTGCTGTGGTCAGTGATCCTTTGATTCTATTACCCGCCCCCTTTTATACACCCCATCAGGTGGATGAAGGTATGAGTGGATCAGACACCTGTATGTTCTGATTGGTGTACTGTTCTCTGTCCAGCAGCACTGCTGTGTCTGATCCACTCGTCCATTTCAGTATCACTGCAGTACTCAGAATCATCCACCACCCTAATACCTCCTCTGTGTCTGATCATTGAAGAACATACTAAAGTGGACTGACAAGGTATGTAGAGAAACAGATGGACTACAGAATGGAATTGTAGAATGGAATTGTAGTCCATCTAAATGAATATTAGAACTGACAAAACACACAGTGAGGGTAGAACTGAGCAGGTGTACCTAATGTTATGCAGTGTAGATGGACTTTGTAGTTCTACAATTACATTCTGTAGTCCAACTGTTTCTCTACATTGTTTGTCCACTTTATTATGTTCTCTAAAGATCGGGCCACCATGGGGCAAGTAGTATTTGGTTGGTGGTTTGTAGATAAATGGTTACACTGCAGATCAAAAAACTATTTTTAACTAAAATCCGTTCTACAGACCTGAATCACTTTTAACCCTTTAAGTGCAAAATGCTTGAATGTATGCTAGCTACCCACGTGTGGTTTCCTGCGCAGAACAACGCTCCCAAACAGTCTGGTTTTAGGTGAGGTCATTCCTCTGAGAGAGCTTTGCTGTCTGTGGTTGATGCACTAAATGCAGCCTCTCAGTCCTCTGTCCTCACTCTGTGAAAGCTCTCTGCAGCCTTTGATTTAGTGAATCATCAGATTTTACTGTGCACGCTATCTACCCTAAACATCTCAGGAATAGCGCCTCAATGGTTCCTGATCATAACCTTTAAGAAAATCCTTCAAGGTTTTACGAAATAAAACGTTTCCAAATCTCACCAAGCAAACGCTGGAGTCCCCCAGGGCTCAGGGCTTGGTCCCCTTCTCTTTTAACAGGTACATGTTTTTTTTAATTGGGCTCAGTCATTCAGACCCAGGGGCTCACATATAATTGCTGTGCTGATGACACTCCACTTCACATGTCCGCTGCCCCTGAAGACACCATTAATTTTTTCCCGGATTTTCTTGGACGCCTGACTGCCTCACCGACACATTTGTTTGGGGGAGGCCCGTCGTCTGGGATGTTCACAGAGAGGGTGAGCCACAGTGAAGTAAATGATTCAGTACGCAGCAGTTCTGTGAATATGAGCTCCTTTGTAAATGAGTATGATAAACAGAATAAGGAAACGAGTGTGAGCTGACGAGAGTGAGCTGTAAGAACTCAGAGGATCATTCTCAGGACAATATTCAATCTCCAGAGCTGTTTCGAAAGCAAATAAATGAATTACCCATTTGCACCAAAATGGGCTTAGTGGTTACCACGTTCTCCTCTCAGCTCTAGGGATTCCCGGTTCACATCCCCATCTGGGTGGAGTTTCCATGTTCTCCCCGTGTCCGCGTGGGTTACCTCCGGGTTCTCCGGTTTCCTCCCACAGTCCAAAAACATGGATCAAGTCAATTGAGTTCTCCAAATTGCCCCATATACAGTGTGTCTGTGTGAGTGAGTGTGTGTCCAGTGATAGATTGGCGTCCTGTCCTGGGTGTGTTTTTTTTCCCCAAGAGTGCACGCGGCATCATAAAAATTCTACTTTTTATTTTTGGAAGTGTTCCTCTTGATTCCAGTGGTACTTTTAAATGTGCTACTTGGGTATGAATTGGTAAACATGATACTATGTTATGGGCGGCACGGTGGCTTAGTGGTTAGCACGTTCGCTTCTCAGCACTAGGGATTCCCGGTTCGAATCCCCATCTGAGTGGAGTTTCCAAGGTCACCCCGTGTCCACGTGGGTTTCCTCCGGGTTCTCCGTTTTCCTCCCACAGTCTAAAAACATGGATCAAGTCAATTGAGTTCTCCAAATTGCCCCATATTGATTGGCGCCCTGTCCTGGGTGTATCTGCCCAGCGCCCGAAACATTCTCCCCTGGATGGGCATGGGGAACCCCGCCCACCGCGACCCTAATAGAGGATAAAGCGGAAGATAATGGATAAATGAATTTGCACCAAAATGTTTCTTGTGATTTAAACAAGAGTATCAGGACACCCACACATTACACCTGCAGGAGAAGGTCTCTAAATATACATATTCAGTGTGCATTCAGCAATGGGATATTTCAAGATGCTGGCATTTACATTTCACATATGGACAGTGTTCCCAACTCCTCAGTAAGGAAAACAGCTATTGGCTGTCCTGAAGTTCGCTCTAGGATGCTAAATGATGTCATCAGGTAATTTGAATAACAGTCCATTTGTGTGTCTTTGAAGCTGTAGAACAAAGTAATATCATTGGAAAAAAAAAAAATCTAAACTAGAAATAAACTGAATTTTCTAGGTTTTATAAATCCTCTACTGTCCATAGAGCATAATGGAACATTACCAAAAATTTGGAGCGTTGAGAGTGTGGTTGTCATAGCGATAATATTACTTAGAAGGTCAGATCTGTTGTGTTCGGGCGAAGTGAAGGTCGAGTTACAGAGCGCTCCTGCATATTGTCAGATTATTTACGATTTTACACGTATATTCAGGTAAGAGAAATGTGTCTTAACACTAAAATGTGTGACTTTTTATTGAGAGATAGTGTTGGTTTGGTTGTGTATGCAGCGTTGCGCAAACTTGTAAAATGTAGTGAGTTAGAATTTTAGAATATAAAATATAACAAACTAATTTACAGAAATGGAGTAAAAGTAGGCGGCACGGTGGCTTAGTGGTTTAGCACGTTCTCCTCTCAGCGCTAGGGATTCCCGGTTCGAATCCCATCTGGGTGGAGTTTCCATGTTCTCCCCGTGTCTGCGTGGGTTTCCTCTGGGTTCTCCGGTTTCCTCCCACAGTCCAAAAACATGGATCAAGTCAATTGAATTCTCCAAATTGCCCCATATAGAGTGTGTCTGTGTGAGTGAGTGTGTGTCCAGTAAAGATTGGCGCCCTGTCCTGGGTCTATCTGCCCAGCACCCGAGACGTTCTCCCCTGGATGGGCATGGGGAACCCCCCACCACCCTAATAGAGAATAAAGCGGGAGATAATGAATGAATGAATGAATGAGTAAAAGTAACTTAAGCTCCTTCACATCGTAGCAAACTGAAATCAGATCAGTGCAATATGAGTCAGATACACTGATTACAACATTTATTTAAGAAGAGTTAACACAATGATCTGCATATAATTGGGTCTAAATAACTGAAGCTAATTAAAAACACCTAGGTTTATACTAATCTCATTTCGGAATGATAATATAAGACAGTCTAGGAATGTTCCCTCTATTGGCTCCCTGTAGCTGCTCGCATTCAGTACAAGTCACTGACTTTGGCCTACAGAACCATTTCTGGATCTTCCCTCCTACCTTCACTCTATCTTTTCAAAATACACTCCGACTCGTTCACTTCGCTCCAGTGATGATCGCCGTCTGGCGATCCCACCTTACCGGGGAGCTGATTCTCATTCCGTGGCGTTCACCACTGCAACGTGGTGGAATGATCTTCCCAACTCTGTCCGTAAGGCAGAATCACTAAACAGCTTTAAGAAACTACTGAAGACGCATCTCTTTAACAAACCTGTTGTAGAAAAAAAAAAAAAAAAAAAAAAAGGAGGAGGGGGCAGCATCAAATAACAATCAGGTTTGATGAATTTACAGTATAGTTGGTTTTCTCCATAACTTCTGACTTGTTCTCATTTGTAAGTCGCTTTGGATAAAAGTGTCTGCTAAATGACTAAATGTAAATGTAATGTAATTGTTAATGAAGGTGCTATGTATTGCTTGGTAAATGTAACAATTCATGGTCCCCTGTCTTACACTACGTGGGAAAAGTCAAGTCAAGTCAAGTTTATTCTTCACATGCATAGTTATACACAGTGAAATGCTTGTACGACCCAAGAAAAGTCGCGACGGCAGCCGAACACAGCGGGGCGCTATCATCAGAAATAGGCAGAAAAAGTGATCCATCAGGAGAATAGGTGATAAAAAACAACCCGCTCCCAAACTATGCTTTAATAAGCACAGGTTGGGGGCCCGAAAAAAACACCTTGCTTGATTTGGGTAAAAGGGTTTATTTGGAGTAAAACTATGGTTCAGTCAGTATCCAAATATCTGTTCATGTTTTCTTTAAACATGTTTTTTGCAGCAGAAAGCTGTTTATCATGTTTAAAATAGTGTTACATTAATGTTATTCTGTAAGCAGTTGGCGTAACTCAAAAAGACGACATTTAATGCTAAAAAGCCCCCAAAAAGGTCTTTTTTGGACTCTTGGATGAGTCCTGGGGTAATTTTGGTCGGCCGGTTGCTCGTGAGAAGGTTCACCACTGTTCCATGTTTGTGGATACAGTGAGTCACTGGAGTCCCGAAACTGGCTTTAAAACCATTTTCACACTGATGGATTACAATTTCGGGCGGAACAGTGGGTTAGTGGTTGGCATGTTCTCCTCTCAGCACTAGGGATTCCCGGTTCGAATCCCCATCTGGGTGGAGTTTCCATGTTCTCCCCTTGTCCACATGGGTTTCCTCCGGGTTCTCCGGTTTCCCTCCACAGTCCAAATACATGGATCAAGGTCAATTGAGTTCTCCAAATTGCCCCATATAGAGTGTGTCTGTGTGAGTGAGTGTGTGCCCAGCGATGAATTGGCGCCCTGTCCTGGTTGTATCTGCCCAGCGCCGAAACGTTCTCTCCTGGATGGGAATGGGGAACCCCACCGCGACCCTGATAGAGGATAAAGCAGAAGATAACGGATGGATGGATTGCAATTTCATTTTTTCTTTCTGAATTTCTTTAGCTCTTGGCATGATGTCTAGAGTTTGAGTATCTTTTGGTGTTTTGCTTCTTCAGGCAGGTCATATTTAAATGATTTAAGTGATTTAAGTTCTTGATTGAGGACGGGTGTGCCGGTAACCAGGCCTGGGTATGGCCATGTAGGTTCGTTTATCATCCCTTAATAATGAAAAGTTGTGATTGCTTGTGTTGTTTTTAAATAATTTGTTTGATGAGCTGAAAATTTGTGAGTGACTTTAATTAAATCATGATTTCACACCACTGGACTTATGAATATCCGTTCCTGCTGATAGTAATTAAGTTTATTTTATTTAAAAACGCTTTCTGCTGTGGCTGACATACTAAATTACCGTAGTAAAAAATCTGTTGCATCAGCGTAATACTGATAACTCAAAAAGACTAATCCAAATTGTTTTCAAACTCATTTCCTTGGTTTGTGGAACAAAGGTAACTAAACAATAGCTTCTGTGCTGCTACATGTTCTAAATGTCACCGGGAATTATTTTGCATTGTTTCTGGTAAATGAAGGCAGTGACGTACATGACTTTTAGATCTGTTGTTATTATTATATATATCAAACTAACCGTACACTGTACTTTTATATGTTTCAGGTTGAGGCAACGAACACTATCAGGATGAGCTGCTTTGGATTTTTTAAAGCAATGATGTTTCTTTTCAATGGCATCATATTCGTAAGTGCAAATTTCGTTTTTATGAGCCTGCACAGCATGAAAATAGTTGAAAGTAAAAACTGTGTAATTAGTCAAAGTTTTAGGTAAATGGTTAGTAAGTAATCATGTGATTTGTTTGAGTTGGCATGTTCTTACCCCATATGTCCTTATTTCAAAGACGTGCAGGTCAGCTGAACTATAAACACTAAGTTGCCCCTAAGTTTGGATGTAATGGACTATATACCCTGCCTGGCCAAAAACAGGTCACCCCCTGGATGTAACTCTGATCTGGGGTCGCTGCGGTCGCTCAGGTCTGAGTTCAGCAGCATTATGAATTCAGCTGACCTTAATCTACAGAACAATCTACATTTATTTCAGCCCAGTGTTCCAGATTGGTGTCCTGTCCTGGGTGTATCTGCCCAGCACCCAAAACGTGTTCCCCTGGATGGGCATTGGGAACCCCTCTGCAACCCTCATAGAGGATAAAGCGGAAGATAATGAATGAATGAATGAATAATAATGTCGCCTTGCATCTATATTTTCATCCATCCATTATGTTCTCCTTTATCCTCTATTAGGGTCGCGGTGGGGTTCCCCATGCCTATCCAGGGGAGAACGTTTCGGGCACTGGGCAGATACACCCAGGACAGGGCGCCAAGCTATTACTGGACACACACTCACTCACACACTCACTCACACAGACAGACTTTATATGGGGCAATTTGGAGAACTCAGTTGACTTGATCCATGTTTTTGGGCTGTGGGAGGAAACCGGAGAACCCAGAGGAAACCCACACGCACACAGGGAGAACATGGAAACTCCACCCAGATGGGGATTTGAACCGAGAATCCCTAGTGCTGAGATTTTATAAACTGAAAATGTTTGTAATGTTTGTGACCATCCGGGACTTCGCTGTGTTCATGTATTTCATGCAGAATTGATAAGACACTTAATCCACCTTCATCTCCATCTTCCTGTCTCTTCTCAGCTGGCTGGAGCAGGTATCCTCGCGTTGGGTATCTGGGTGAAAGTAGACAGTGGCTCCATTCTGGGACTCCTGCAGAGTTTGGAAAATGCACCGCCTCAGCTGAAGCAGGTTCTGAATGTGGGCTATCTGCTGATTGCTGTAGGCGCCGTACTGCTGCTGCTTGGATTCCTGGGCTGCTGTGGTGCCATTCGAGAGAGCAAGTGCATGCTGCTGACGGTAGGTTGGCCACTGGTGCAAAAATAACCAGGCATTTCCTGTGATTTTATACAAATATATGACTTTATTATTGGAAAACCTACAACAAAAGTTTGTTTTTTGACCTCTTTTTTAAATTGTTTTCTGTCGTTCTCCTCAGTTCTTCCTCATTATCCTGATAGTCTTTATTGCGGAGGTTGCTGGAGCCATTGTGATTGGAGTCTTCAAGCCTGTGGTAAGCTGTCAGGGAGGGATGTGTATCCCTGCTGCATATACAGTACCCGTATAAAAACATTAAAGCGCTTAACGTTCGTTCTGTGCCTCTCAGATTAACAACGTTATAAGCCAAGTTGGAGATGTGGTTGTTCTAAGCATTAAAAAAGATTACGGATCGAATCCCGATGTCACTGGACTGTGGAACTCCACCATGAGCTGGGTCAGTAATCTCTGTAGCTTATTAATAATTGTAACTTAAAGTTAATTAAGCCTAATGATGCATGCACAATGTTGCATTTCGTGGCTTTTTCATTATCACCCTGCTGCTAACTGTAATGTTACATAAAGATGATGAATTCATGCATTAAAGACGGCTGTTTTCGTGTTCTATAAAGATTTTGTTTTTTATGTTGTTTTTTCAGATGAAATGCTGTGGATTCAACAACTATACCGATTTCACAGGGTCACCTTATGTGGCTAAAAACAACGTCTATCCGGACCAGTGCTGTACAGTTTATCCCTGTGCACAGACCAACGCTAATACTGCGGTAAGTATTTGAAACTATTGTATTGTATATTTAGAATATACACAGCCTGACCAGGGGCGGGCACGGTGGCTTAGTGGTTAGCATGTTCTTCTCTCAGCACTAGGGATTCCTGGTTCAAATCCCAATCTGGGTGGAGTTTCCATGTTCTCCTCCTGTCCTCATGAGTTTCCTCCGGGTTCTCTGGTTTTCTATCACAATCCAAAAACATGGATCAAGTCAATTGAATTCTCCAAATTGCCCCATATAGAGTGTGTCTGTGTGAGTGAGTGTGTGTCAAGTGATAGATTGGTGCCCTGTCCTGAGTGTATCTGCCCAGCACCCGAGACATTCTTCCCTGGATGGACATGGGGAACCCCACCGCGAGGATAATAGAGGATAAAGCGGAAGATAATGAAATGAAAAAGTATAAGAGTATAGATACTTCTGTTGTTAATAATAATAATAATAATACATTTTCCCATCTGGGTGGAGTTTCCATGTTCTCCCCGTGTCCGCGTGGGTTTCCTCCAGGTTCTCCGGTTTCCTCCCACAGTCCAAAAAACATGTATCAAGTCAATTGTGATAAATATCAAGTGATAAATTGGCACCCTGTCCTGGGTCTATCTGCCCAGCACCTGAAACATTCTCCCCTGGATGGGTATGGGGAACCCCCCCATGACCCTAATATAGGATAAAGCGGAAGATAATGGATGGATGGATAATAAATTTTATTTTAGCACCCAAGGACACCGAACAATAATAAAACAATAACGAAACAATAAAAGTATAGGTAAATACTTACAAAAAAGAAGAGTAAATGCGGTTGAAGATTGTTTTATATATATATATATATATATATATATATATATATATATATATATATATATATATATATTATTATTATTATTTTTTTTTTTTTTTTCCAACAGAATATAAGTGGATGTTTCCCAGCACTTGTGAAGTTCTTCGATTCAAATGCGTCGATCATCATTGGCGTGGCTATAGGCATTGCAGCTCTCGAGGTACTTTTTGTTTCATGTTAACAAACAAGCAAAACAGGTAGTGGCTTAGTCTCATAACAGCGAATAAGAATATATTTTAAAATGAATGGTAGTAAACAGTAGTGTTTAACATGAATCTTTTGTATTAACACAAACTTGATGTGATCTTAAGTTGATATTTTATACCAAAGCAAAATTTGTTATTGGAATTGTTTGTCATTGATATTAAACATATTTCTTTCTGCTCCATAGCTTTTTGCGATGATTGTGTCAATGACACTGTACTGCAAAATCAAAGCGAAGGCTGGCTAAAGACTGACCAACAGGAGATCCCAGAATTTCGAAGCTGCAGGTTTTAGCACAATATTTACTGATTTTACGACGCTGGGTTAAAATGTTTATTTAAATGACACTTGACTTGTGTGCAATAAGAGATTTATTTTGAATGAAGGACTTTAGATATTTCCTCTTTATTGTAAAGATTGATTTAAATGGTCGAGAGCCAAAATGCCATTTTTAGACGGAACTGCACTTTTTTCTGTATCTTTAGTTAATTTATTGCCTACATCTCCTTGTCTTGCAAGTTCCATAAACAACACAGATGCACGTTGTAGTTTTACATTTACAGACTGTGGTCCATCTATTTGTCTGCGTAATGTGTTAGTACTCTTTATTCTGCACTCCAATGATTTTAGTAAGTATTAATTGGGTTATGGATGATTCTCAGCACTGCGGTGGCACTGATAGCGGTATGTTAGTGGGTTGCATTGGTTCAAGTGGATCAGACACAGCAGTGCTGCTGGAATTTATACACGCTGTGTTCACTCACTGGGCACTTTATTAGACACTTTTAACTGCTGCATTCAGGATGCTGTTGGCTGGACATTTTTTGGTCAGGTGATTAATGTCAACTGGAGTTTAACTATAGCAGCAAATAAAATTATACAGCACAAATACCTGATCTGTGGTCGCCCTGTGGGGGTCCTCCCCATTAGTAAACATCATTGATGGAAAACCTCAACTTATCTATAGAAACAGGTAGACTGAAGTCTGTAATTAAGGAATTACAAAGGTATACAGCGAGTAAAACGAATAAAGAACAATGAGTGTAGAAACCTAATGCATGTAGATGACACCAGTGCATGTAGATGAACACAGCTAAAGATAAAATATCAAAGCACATTAAACAATTTCTATTATTTTTCTCACATGTGCAGCTTTTCAGATGTTTGGTGTAAATTGTCGATGATAGACAACCCATGAAATGAATTGTAGTCAGTTTTCGATGTACTGGTATGGAATGCATTCTTGTTCATTGTAATAATGATATGTTTACCTATTTCAAAACATTTGTAAGAAATCCAATGCATAATAAACTTTCAGATGAATGGCTTTATGGCTTAGTGACTGCTTATGAATTGTTAATTAGTTTGCTGATCGGGTGAGGTAGTTGAAATGGTGGGTGGCATGTGAGAGGATGACATGTTGAAGCATCAGCCCCTCAGGCATGTACTGTACCTGCATGCTGACAGGGTGAATGCTGCCATCTAATGGTAGAGTTATGTAACAGGACATTATTATCAACCAACTGGCCTCCTGTAAACACTTCAACCAAAAATCAGTTATCTCCTGAATAAATCAACTCTATTCTGCACATTTTTAAGTAAATAATTGAGTAAAAAATTTAGTAAAAAATTAAATCAAACAAACTTCATTAAAAACTTGAAGAAAAATGGTTTGAAGGCAGCAGACTTAATATTCATTCGTTCATTCATTATCTTCCGCTTTATCCTCTATTAGGGTCGCCGTGGGGTTCCCCATGCCCATCCAGGGGAGAACGTCTCGGGCGCTGGGCAGATAGACCCAGGACAGGGCGCCAATCCATCACTGGGCACACACTCACTCACACAGACACACTCTAAATGGGGCAATTTGGAGAATTCAATTGACTTGATCCATGTTTTTGAACTGTGGGAGGAAACCGGAGAACCCGGAGGAAACCCACGCGGACACGAGGAGAACATGGAAACTCCACTCAGATGGGGATTCGAACCGGGAATCCCTAGCGCCCAGAAGAGAACCTGCTAAACCACTAAGCCACAGTGCAGCCCCAGACTTAATAGAAAGATTTATTTTTAGAATTAGATAGAATTAATAGAATTAATAAATTAATAAAGGTCAGGTTTAAACATTGAATTAAGGAGACTCTGACTATATTTAAATCAATGTTCTTATTGTGAGGTTTGTTGTGGAAGTGGAAGCAGATATGGCAGTCTGTCAGAACTGAGGAAAAATGGATGGACCTACAGTCCTCTGCATCATTTCGTATATTTTTTATCCAAATTCTTTTTTGAAAGCCTCTTGGACGTCACAACAACATTACCTCACAAGGTTTATTTGTATTAATAACAACGCTTTATTTGCACATATTACATATAAATGGAATGTTTTTACAGCAATAAAAGTAAAAACATAACCAAACCTGTTTTTTAAAATGTATAAATCATTTTGGAAACCATTTTGAAGCTTTCTCACACTTACAGTATAATTCATTCATTCATTCATTATCTTCCGCTTTATCCTCTAGTAGGGTCACAGTGGGTCGCATGCCCATCCAGAGGAGAACGTTTCGGGTGCTGGGCAGATAGACCCAGGACAGGGCGCCAATCCATCGCTGGGCACACACTCACTCACACAGACACACTCTATATGGGGCAATTTGGAAAATTCAATTGACCTGATCCATGTTTTTGGACTGTGGGAGGAAACCGGAGAACCTGGAGGAAACCCACACGGACACGGGGAGAACATGGAAACTCCACCCAGATGGGGATTCGAACTGGGAATCCCTAGTGCTGAGAGGAGAACATGCCAACCACTAAGCCACCGTGCCGCCCTACTTACAGTATAATAGGTCACAAAATCTTGTGTGCAGTAATGATTTATATAATTTGAAATAATTTCCTTTTACTTGTGTAACAGAAACTATGGGATGGTTTGAGGCAGTGATTACTTAAGCAGGCCTTATTTATTAACTCACTTAAACATATAGATTGCTGTTAGAATATTAAGAACAGCAATTAAGGTTAAGTCAAATAGTTGAGCTGTATAATAATTAAAAAAAACAGGAAATGAATAAAAGTGACTTCACTATGAAGGGTGATTCCTGTGTTTACTTTTAGGGATGTGCTTTTGTTACGCTCTCCTTCAAGTCACACGTAATTTATATAATGGGCTTGACCAGAATTCTATAGGTAATTTATGGCCCTGAGAGGTTTAATAATCTTGTGGCAAGTGGTTAGCACATCCACCTCTCAGTACTGCGAATCCAGGTTTTAATCTTTGGTTTTCACTGGGTTTACTGGTGTCTTCCCAGTAACCCACCCTGCAACCCTAGTACAGGGTTCTATGGTTTCCTCCCATAGTCCAAAAACATGGATCAAGGTCAAGTTAATTCTCCTAATTGCCCCATATAGAGTGTGTCTGTGTGAGTGAGTGTACGGATGGATGTATTACATGTAATGGGATTAAGAAGAGAGACGGCATGGTGGCTTAGTGGTTAACACGTTTGCCTCCCAATCTGGGTGGAGTTTCCATGTTCTCTCTGTGTCCGTGTGGGTTTCCTCCGGGTTCTCCGGTTTCCTCCTACAGTCCAAACACATGGATCAAGGACAACTGAATTCTCCAACTTGCCCCATATAGAGTGTGTTCGTGTGTGTGTCTGGGTGAGTAAGTGTGTGTCTAGCGATAGATTGGCGTCCTGTCCTGGGTATACTTGCCCAGCGCCCGAAACGTTCTCCCCTGGATGGGCATGGGAACCCCCCCCCCACCGACCTTAATATGGGATAAATCAGAAGATAAGGAATGAATTAATGTATTACATGTGGGTGGCATGGTGGCTTAGTGATTAGCACGTTCTACTCTCAGCATTAGGGATTCCCGGTTCGAATCCCAATCTAGGTGAAGTTTGCACGTTCTCCCCGTGTCTGCATGGGTTTCCTCCGGGTTCTCCGGTTTCCTCCCACAGTCCAAAAACATGGAACAAGCTCAATGCAATTCTCCAAATTTTACAGCTACAAACCACAGATTGCAGATGGTGGAGGGAACTGTTAAGCGTTTCCGCGGCGTGTTCTGTGAGGTGTGTAACAGGTTTTCAGATAGTTAAGCCCAAAACGATTAAGAAGCCTAATTACACGGCGTTACCGCCCCACACACTAGGTGGAGACGTTAGTAGCCTCCGCGCTGTCGACATCCCCGGCAGTTGTTGCCGTCGTGGCCGACAGTGGAGTCGACGCTCCTGGGGAGGAGCCACGGTTCATGTCCGCGGAGTGCGTCCCCGCTTCCACCCGAGCCGCTCAGCCAGCTGCTTCCCACCGACAGCGGGAAACTTCTCCGGATTCCTGAAGTCGATGCGAGCCGCCGGACGCGTCGCAACGCCGGACGAACCCGCGGTGAAGGCGCCCCGAGCCCGCAGCGCTGTGTGACAGCTGCCTCTGCGGGAGAAGGAGAGGCAGACGCCGGCAGCGCCAATCATGTCCAGCGGGAAGGATGCACCTGTTCGAGCCAAGTGAGTAGCGGCGGCTGCGTTCGCACGACGCCGACACCCGGCCGCCTTTCTTAACTGCTTTCCATCTGGATGCAGCTGGAACTGTGCACTTTAAACTCGTTTATTATATTTAGTAATAAAACAGAACGTTTTATTCTGTTCTGTTAGATTCACTGCATTTGCTTCGGTTTGTCTCTGCATGTGTTTGTGCAGTTTAAGCAGTATTTATAGTATTTCTGCAGTGTTTATGCAGTATTCACGCAGTATTTGGTCACTTTTCACACCCCTCCTTCCTCTCGTTTCCTTCCTTGTTATGCAAGGCTTGTATACTCTGTAAAAAAAACTGTCTTAAGTCCCAAATAACATTCATTCATTCATTATCTTCTGCTTTATCCTATATTGGGTTCGCGGGGGGTTCCCATGCCCATGCCCATGCCCATCCAGGGGAGAACGTTTCAGGCAGTGGGCAGATACATCGCTGGGCGCACACTCACACACAAAGACACGCACACACACACACTCTATATGGGGCAATTTGGAGAACTCAATTGACTTGAGCCATGTTTTTGGACTGTGGGAGGAAACCGGAGAACCCGGGGGAAACCCACGTGGACACAGGGAAAACATGGAAACTCCACCCAGATGGGGATTTGAACCGGGAATCCCTAGTGCTGAGAGGCGAAGCCCCTCCAAATAACCTCATTCGTCCCATTTTTTACTGTGGACAGATTTCATTATATGTGTTCTGCACCTGCTACAGTGCACTATTATTTACTGTATGTCTGTCCTGTAATTACATTACATTTGGTCATTTAGCAGACAAAAGCAACGTACAAGGGGGAAGCACAGGGTTAAACACAACATCCCTGGAGCAATGAGGGTGAAGGGTCAAGGACCCACACTGGTAACGTCATTGGACCTGGATTTTGAACTGCCAACCTTCAGCTTGATAGCCCAATGCCCTACCCACTGAGCTACCGCGTTCTTCTAATGCAAATTAAGAAATTCACACATAATTATTAAGTATTCCTGTTTGAATTTCTAATGATCTTACCAGCAATTCATGATTTTGTATTGTTAATGTATTGTATTTTTTAATATTAGGGTGCGTTGATTTAGGTGGAGAAATCCTTTTTACAAAGTTGTATTTATTTTCCTGCAAAGGGTGTAAACGTTGATTTTTTTTTTGGTGTTAAATTGGTTGCACCTCGCTGTTGAAATCGCAATTTACCAAAGTCAGACTGCACCATGTTCGTAAAGGGAACGGCAAGTGATGCGCTGATTGGTGTATTGTACGTTGCGCTTAAAACACACCTATGAATCAGATTGTCATGATGGCAGAGACACACGGACAAGCTGCGGAGTGTGCGGTTGACTGCTCGCTGAAGATCAATAAAATAAATTGTCATTTGAATCGCTTTCTGATGGTTGTGAAGAGTATAGAAATCCTTGCAGGGTCGCAAACAGTATGTCAAATGTGGTGAAGCAACAGTGTGAAATTGTATAGGGAACACCCCCCCCCATATATATATATATATATATATATATATATATATATATATATATATATATATATATATATATACACTTAGTAATAAACCAAGCAAATCAATTTTTCTTTCTTGTTTCACATCACCACCAGGACAGAAAGGTAGTTTAATGACCACAGCTGTTCTGGACTGATGTAAGAAATTCTGCTGCAAACAAAGCAGTTTGTCCTCCAAAGCACTGGACAGTGTTACATGGATCTAAGGTTGCAGTCAACAGTAAAGCATGGTGGAGTTATCAGATTAGACTAGATTTATTAAAATGAAAAGCCTCTTTAAAGCTATAAACTACAGACAGATTCCTGTCCATCATGCAGTTTCATCAAGGAAGTGGGGCGGTCCGGTGCTTCGGTGGTTGGTTTTTACATCTCACAGTAAAAAAAAGTGCTGGGTTTGGGTTCCAGATGGGGCAAACAAAGGTCCTTTTTGTAAGGAGCCTAAATGCCTTCCACCGCATGGGTTTCCATCAGGACTGGTTTCTGTCCACAAAACAACAACATGACGATATGTTAACTGGAGATGCTAAATTGCCCCTGTTTCCCCTGATGGGGAAATACTATTGATGCTGTCCATATGTTAAAAACCTTAATATACATCAGAAAGCTGTGTGTTTAGTGTTAAGCATGACAATGACCCCAAACACATGGCCCAAGGTTTAAAGAATCCAGCAAAAAGAGAAACAGGCAGGTGATCTGGCCATCAGAGAGCCCAGATCTCGACATTATTGAGTCAGTGTGGGATTACCTGCAAAGAGAAAACTGCCATTAACAGAAAGTATATATTTTTTAATTTGCATGTATGAACACTTTATAACTTTATGACCCAAATTACAAGCAACATCTGTGTGAATGCAGTTACACCTCATCAGCTTGTTATTTAACCCTCATCAGCTTATTATACTCACATTAACTGGCCTTCTGTTATTGATGGTTTGGCTTTTTATAGCCTAGGGTATGCTGTCATATGGAATAATTCATAATTAATAAAGGGCATGTTTCAAAGAGGAAAATGTTGCTTATTAATTTTTGATCACTTTCTCGCACACAGTGATTTTAACGACGGCGCAGATCCTTTCGCATGGCACTCGGCGTCTTTACAAACACTCTTATTTAATACGCTTTCTGTGTGCTTCTTCTGATTCAGCTCCACGCAGACATCCTTGCAGGCCTGTCTCGAGGAGTGCATGGAGGCCTTGGATCTGTTCCTCAACAATCAGTTCAGTCAGAGTCTGGATAAATTACAACCACGGTGAGAGCATGTCGGTGTGGTTTGTTCCTTTTGCTTCTTGCTTCCTCGATCTCATTCGCAGTTATTACCTTCCTGGAGAAAGAGTTACACCTCAGACTGAGGAATGAGAAAGAAGGTTTAAGGAGACGTTGAAATGTGCAGGGACTTTTAAACACGGCTTTATAGGTTTTTTTGTAGCGTCAGGTTGCCGAAGTGTTTCCATGTTTGTTTGATCATCTACGTAATGCCAACTCCCTTGACCAGGATGTGAACTGTTTGCTCAAGTTAACACCCAAACACACACACACACACACATACACACACACCCACACGCGCACACACATGTATGCACGCATGCATACATTGAGAAATGATAGGTGACCTATTGATCAGGAAGTGCTTTAAAACAGGAATGTTTTTATTTCACTCAACAAACACCTTATTCCATACACTATTGAAAAGTTTGGCCACGCCCCCTTCTTGCACATTCTCTATTTCCTCCACTTACCATATAGATGGACTTTGTAGTTCTCCAATTCCAGACTGTAGTCCATCTGTGTTCTTTGTTGTTGTTAGTCCTGTTGGTTCTCTGTTCTCTGTTGGTCAGGAGCATCACAGAACAGGTATCATTTGGGTGGTGGATTGTTTATGGTCAGTTCTGCAGTGACACTGATGTGGTGAGGGGGTTTTAGTGCAGCAGTGCTGCTGGAGATTCAGTTCTCCACCTCAGTCACACTGCTGGGATAGGACTAATGCCCCCACCCAATAACCCCTGCTCTGTGGTGGTACTATTGAGGTTCTGAGCATTAGAACAGAGTACACAGTATGTACTGTAGAACACACACAGATAGACTACAGAATGGAGTTATAGAACTACAAAGTCCATCTTTACAGGAAGTGGAACCGAGATCATGGACAATAAGTGGAGCAGACTGGTACTGGAGGGGTGCCAAAGTGTTTCCTTTAGATAGCCTTATAACATTTATTCTTTATTATCTGCTGTGTATTGTAAGTAAGCGGCCACATCACGTTTGTAGATAAGCTCTGGAATTAGAATGGATTATACAGAAATCATCGTTTATTTGTTCACTCATTAAGACTCGAGAGATTCTTTCGTCAGCTCTTCAGTGTAAATGTCCGGGAGGAATAACAGCTCACGTTCAACGCGGTAATCTAAACACGTTTACAGAACAGGACTGCTCACTTTCAGACCACGTCATTTACACACCGCCATGTGCCACAGGAGCTTCTCGAATTGGGTTACTGTGACTCTGCAGCTCCACACAAACTAAACGGGTGTTGGTTGAAATGGTGTAAAGCACAGCGCCCAAGGGCCTTTGCATTTTGTTCCTGCATGATTTGGGAATGTAATTAATTTACTCAAAGGTTTATTCGTTTTACAGCCTGTAGTATTAGGAACTGGCCCCTTCATTGGCAGAGCTTACAATGACGTTTCCTGCTAACAGTGTAAACCTTAAATTGGGTGTAATCAAAATTACTGGAGGGGAATTTCATTAGTCACAGATGTACCATTTACAGTGTTATATAAAAAGAATAAAATATGTTATGAATGAATACATACAGTAGAGGTTGAAAGTTTAAAACTATGAGTTAAAATGACACGACAACCGTATTCTCACCTCGGTCAAGATTTCTGTTAAAAGCAAGAAGATTCTGAATGCGACGGAACGTGCGGGTGGCTGTGGACTGTGCAACGTGTTATTACAGCCTCTCCACATATGAAATCATAGAGACTGTTGTGACCCTGGAGATTAGCACACAGCGGACAGACGATACGGCTCATAGGTTCCGGAGACAGAACACGGCAAGCCTCGAGAGATTAGAGTTTATATGATATTGAACAC
>JAFMOD010000325.1:502152-514290 GCA_019802435.1 Corydoras maculifer
TGAATAATTTTGCACATCGCACTTTTCAGTTTTTTATTTGTAAAAAAATTGTTGATTCATGTATAACTTTCATTCCACTTCACAATTGTATACCACTTTGTGTTGGTCTTTCACATTAAATTCCAGTGAAATATATTTATGTTTGTGGTTGTAATGTGACAAAATATGGAAAAGTTCAAGGGGTATGAATACTTTTGCAACCCACTGTATATATATAAAATGTATGTATGTGTGTATTATATTACATTAGGGCTCTAAAAGCCTCATTAATGTCTGTGGGTATTTGCCAGGACTTGTATTTATCTGCTGGGACATGACTACATTTTCTATTAAAACCCACACCAGGGGCAAGAAGTTAATTATTAGAGGTTAACACATCACCGCTGCATGCTGGGTCTGATAATGGTATGTGTTTGATGGCATCAGTAATACAGTGGTAGAATAAAGGGTGTGTTACAAAAATTAAATACATGTTTCTAAAGCAACCAGAGCAAACAGAGACGCTAAAGCCAACAGAATACAGTATCAGTCAAAAGTTTGGACACGCCCCTTTTTTACTCCACTAATTGTCCTTGTTCTCAGTTCCACTTCCTATAAAGATGGACTTTGTAGTTCTCCAATTCCATTCTGTAGTCCATCTGTGTGTGTTCTACAGTACATACTGTGTACTCTGTTCTAATGCTCAGAACCCCAATAGTACCACCACAGGGGTTACTGGGTGGGTGCATTAGTCCTATCCCAGCAGTGTGACTGAGGTGGAGAAATGAACCTCCAGCAGCACTGCTGCACTAAAACCCCCTCACCACATCAGTGTCACTGCAGAACTGACAATAAACAATCCACCACCCAAATGATACCTGTTCTGTGATGCTCCTGACCAACAGAGAACAGAGAACCAACAGGGACTAACAACAACAAAGAACACAGATGGACTACAAAATGGAGTTCAAATCCATCTATATGATAAGTGGACGGGGGGGAAAGGAGGACTGTATACATGATATCCCTTAGTTTACTGCTATAGTGAGATGCAGGCATAAAATAATTACAGAGCCTGAACTGTTTGATTTGATATACATTTTATAATTAATTTACAAGCGTATTAAACAAGGATTTGGCTCAGTCAATGTAATTTCTAACAGGGTTTAATTTTGTAGGTGTAAGGAGAGTATGTATCATGCTCTGATCTACGCTACAGTGTTAGAGATGCAGGCTATGATGACCTTTCAACACGATGACCTGGTCAGTGCTGGAAACACTATGAAAGCGGCTCAGGAGGTGTGCCAGAGGTACCCAAACATGAAGAACAGAGTGCCAATATGTGTACACAATATATAACAGATTCTTGATATAAGCAGCAAAATAATTTCAGCAGTATGTTGCGAGGCGGTGGCACGGTGGCTTAGTGGTTGGCATGTTCGCCTCTCAGCGCTAGGGATTCCCAGTTCGAACCCTTATCTGGGTGGAGTTTCCATGTTCTCCCCGTGTCCGCGTGGGTTTCCTCCGGGTTCTCCGGTTTTCTCCCACAGTCCAAAAACATGGATCAAGTCAAATGAGTTCTCCAAATTGCCCGATATAGAGTGTGTATGTGTGCGTGTCTGTGTGAGTGAGTGTGGCCCAGCGATGGATTGGCGCCCTGTCCTGGGTGAATCTGCCCAGCGCCCAAAACGTTCTCCCCTGGATGGAACCTAATATAGTTCTCCCCCCCGCGAACCTAATATAGGATAAAGCAGAAGATGGATGGATGGATATATAATATTACAGATTCTTGATATAAGCAGCAAAATAATTTCAGCAGTATGGTGCGAGGCTGTAAGAGTGTGGCTGTGCTCCTCTGCAGGTTTCGTAAGAAGTCTGGAAGTCTGGCCAGCAGAGCAGCAGGGGATGAACTGTCTGAAGGTAAGCGCCTCGAGCTCAGCGCCTCTGTGGGAACGAAATGTCTGCATATGCCGGGTTAACGCTTGTTTGTGCATTTGTAGAAAATCTTTGTCGTTAATGTGATGCTATTTAATGGCGGACACTGAAAGTGAAGCCTGCATTATGATGTTGTCTCTGTTAACAGAGGAACTTCATGCAGAAGCCTGTTACGCTGAGTGCTTGCTACAAAGGGCCGCTCTTACTTTTCTGCAGGTTGGAAACAGATTTTAACCGATAGCTCCACTAACCTCCATACAACACGGTGAACTATCCGACTCAAACACATTCACAACACTAAAGCTTTTCTAACCGAGGTACGTTAGAAGGAATATTAAAAAACGACCTACAATTAAATACTAACTTCACTGTGTGGAGTGATTACATGATACATAATTATAAAGTAGTTCCTCCCTTTGCAGCTAACGGGACTAACAAAAAAATAATAAAAAACAGATGGACTACAGTCTGTAATTATAAAACTACAAAGTCCATCTATATGGTAAGTGGAGGAAATAGACAAAGGTTCAAAATGGGGCGTGTCCTAAAGTAGTTTGGTTCTTGCTAATTGTAAGAAAACCAACAAAGACTTTAAAATCTGTATTTTTATCATCATTATATTCAGATGCGGGGCTGCACGGTGGCTTAGTGTTTAGCATGTTCGCCTCTCAGCACTAGGAATCCACTAGGGTTCTCCGGTTTCCTCCCACAGTCCAAAAACATGGATCAAGTTAATTGAATTCTCCAAATTGCCCCATATAGAGTGTGAGTGAGTGAGTGAGTGTATGCCCAGCGATAGATTGGCGTCCTGTCCTGGGTGCATCTGCCCAGAACACGAAACTTTCTCCCCTGGAGGGGCATAGGAAACCCCACTGCGACCCTAGTAGAGGATAAAGTGGAAGATAATAGATGGATATTCAGATGCTCCTTACTTCCCAACTGTAACATAAATAACATTATAAAGCAGGTAGTTCTGGTCCTTAAATCTGATTGGCTGAGCCGTTTGTCCAGCCTTCATGTTATTGACAATAACACACACCTCTAAACGCTTCACATTTGTATCAATGTGTAATGTACATTCTTTTAAATCATGTACCATAAATGGAAATACAGTGGAACCTGGTTTTTATTGCTTATCTGTAAACCACGGAATCGGAAAAATCGGAAATAAATGAAAACTGAGGCCCTTATTTCTATTTAAATTATGTTATAATTCATTCATTATCTTCCGCTTTATCCTCTATTAGGGTCGCGGTGGGGTTCCCCATGCCCATCCAGGGGAGAACGTTTCGGGTGCTGGGCAGATACACCCAGGACAGGACACCAATCTATCACTGGACACACACTCACTCACACAGACACACTCTATATGGGGCAATTTGGAGAATTCAATTGACTTGATCCATGTTTTTGGACTGTGGGAGGAAACCGGAGAACCGGGAGGAAACCCACACAGACAGGGAGAACATGGAAACTCCACCCAGATGGGGATTTCAACCGGGAATCCCTAGTGCTGAGAGGAGAACATGCCAACCTCTAAGCCACCGTGCCGCCTGTATTATAATATATATTATGAATCCAATTTATTCATTTTATTCATTCATTCATTATCTCCCGCTTATCCTCTATTAGGGTCGCGGTGGGGTTCCCCATGCCCATCCAGGGGAGAACAGTTCGGGCGCTGGGCAGATAGACCCAGGACAGGGCGCCAATCCATCACTGGGCACACACTCACTCACACAGACACACACTATATGGGGCAATTTGGAGAATTCAATTGACTTCATCCATGTTTTTGGACTGTGGGAGGAAACCGGAGAACCCGGAGGAAACCCACGGGGAGAACATGGAAACTCCACCCAGATGGGGATTCGAACCGGGAATCCCTAGCGCTGAGAGGCGAATGTGCCAACCACTAAGCCACCGTGCCGCCCTTATTCATTTTAGAGACTTGAAAATACATAAAACATATTTTATAGAAAATAAATGTAGTGCAATAAATCACTTAAGGTTGTGTATTATTGTTGATAAATTACAGGAAAGCAGTATAACTGTGCTCTGCTTCTTGTCAAGCCTCACAACATCCCTTTCCTGTGATGTATTGCCCTCTCATACCTTATGCTTTATAGCGCTGCTGAATTATTTGTATTTTTCTGAACAAACTGTAACCTGTAACTCATCCAGTGGAATTCTCAAAACGTACAGCTGTAGCTGAAGATCCAAAATAACAGCATCAAATCAGAGGTCACTGTATCAGGATGTTACCAGGGTAACGGGTATAAGTTCTAGTACATGTCACAGTACCAGGTCAGTAACTAATACGGCTAATGATGAATCCCTTTTAATCAGGAAATGTTTTTAGGCAGGATTTATATTTATTTTATTTTATTTGTTCCTAAATGTTGTGCTTCGCTTAAATACTGCATTCATTCATTATCTCCCACTTTATCCTTTATTAGGGTCGCGGTGGAGTTCACCATGGCCATCCAGGGGACTACGTCTCGTTGGGCAGATAGACCCAGGACAGGGCGCCAATCTATCACTGGGCACACACTCACTCACTCACACACACTCTATATGGGGCAATTTTGAGAATTCAATTGACTTGATCCATGTTTTTGGACTGTGGGAGGAAACCGGAGAACCCGGAGGAAACCCACGCAGACACAGGAAGAATATGGAAACTCCACCCAGATGGGGATTCGAACCGGGAATCCCTAGCACTGAGAGGAGAACATGCTAAACCACTAAGCCACCGTGCCGCCGTTCCTAAATGTATTCACACTAAACTGATAAAATGCTAGAAGCTGATTCCTTACAATTCTCATGCGTTAACATTATCCTGGATCCTCCTCTGTGTCTGATGCTCTCCATTTATAATGCTGATGCTCTCCCCTCACTAATCTGTTCTCTTTGCTCACAGGATGAGAACATGGTGAGTTTCATTAAAGGTGGGATGAAAGTGCGCAACAGCTACCTCATATATAAGTAAGCCTAATGCAGTCATAAACACATGACTAGTGATCGATTGCCATTTCTTCTCTTTTTTTAATGCCGATGTTGATATTTAAAGAGCAGGGAGACTGATGGGCGATATACAGAGCAGCCCAGAAATATGTAAACACACTTAAGATGACGAATATCTACATAAAATATTTATTACAAGAAAATCCAAGTCATATTTCACCCCTAACCTCCTGGCACTTCTGCATTATTAACATTGATCACAGTGTTCATAAAGGATTCTCTGTAGAACGTTTTGGTTTCTTCTCATGGTGCTGCCTGTTTAGATATTTTTCCGCTGTATACTACATCCTTCAGGTCTGTTGGGGACCGTAAGCGTCTCAAAAAGACATTAATCAGCATGATCAATCACACACAACAGTTGCTCCTGGGTGCCTCTGATCTGTGGTGGTACCTTTAGAAACATACAGTAATGTAATTATTGGTGACTGATGGTTTCACCCGCAGGGAGCTTCATTCGTTTATTGAGACCCACGGCTCTTTTAAAGGACCAAACCACAAACATCTACAAGGAGGGGTGGCCTTTGGAATTGGAGCCTTTAATTTGGTAAAGTTTAACATGCAGCTTGCAACATTTGTTAGGTCATATAAACATATTTGATATCATTTATTTTTTTGTAGACACTTTCACTGTTTCCTGCAAGGATTCTTAAGGTTTTGGAGTTTGCTGGATTTTCTGGCGATAAGGTAAAAACATGGAATAGTGTGTGCTATTGAGGAGAACAGGTTTAACTCATAGACAAGGATGACATGATTACTGATGTACGGATTACTGATGATTACATGATGGTACGATTATTATGCAAAAATTAACTTTAATAAAAAGAGTGCCAGAAATCACGGGAACAAGGATTTCTTATTTGATATTTATTTAATTGAAACACAAAATAATAATAACAATAATAAAGTAAAGTAAAATTAAGTTGTAAAAATCCGTGTCTTTTGAAGTACATATGTGTAACTTTATTTTTGTTCCTTGCGAGTGTCGCCACTTGGTCCAAAGTGCTGGCATATGTATTTTTATTATGAACGTTGTCATGAAGATGGTGAAGTGCCCTTACAATTAATTAATTGCAATGTTTTGAATCATGATTAATTAAAAAAGACAATTAATTGTCTAAACCCTACTCATGGATGTTTTTAACCTTCTCTTTATCTGTATCTATGAAAAAGAAGGAAAAAATAAAAAATAAAAAAAATGTATATATGTGTGTGTGTGTGTGTATGTATGTATATATGTATGTATGTATGTATGTATATATATATATATATATATGTATGTATGTATATATATATATATATATATGTATATATATATATATATATATATATATATATAATTTTTTTTTTTTTTAATTATTATTTTTTTTTATGTCTGTCTTTCTTTTAGGAATACGGACTCTCTCAGCTGTACGAAGGTGCCGTCTCTCATAACTTGCGCTCCATGTTATGTGCTCTTCTGCTGCTCTGCTTCTACACCTTCCTGTCATTTATTTTAGGTAGAAGGCTTGTATATAGATTTTTTTTTATATTGATAACATTTGCTTTAAAGGTGCATTGTGTAGGATTTAGAGAGCTCTATTAGAATTAATGAACTGTGGAATGTGTGATTGTTTTTTTTCTGTTGAACGCAAACTGTACTAACAAAGACGAAAACATACAGTTATCCAAAATGCATGGCTTGATATAAAACCATGGTAACGGAATTCAACAGAACAACTAAATGTGTCCATACTTTTGTTCATTTAGTACAGATTAAACACCGGAGTTCATTACATTTGGTTCATTAACAAATTAAGCGACAGAATTGTAAATAAAATCAATCCAGGCTTTTATTAAGAACCCATCAGGAAATATGTTTGTCTTTTTTTTCATGTTCTAAAAATATTATTAACAATTAGTTAGACGACTGGTGGCTTAGTGGTTGGCATGTTCTCCTCTCAGCACTAGGGATTCTCGGTTCGAATCCCCATCTGGGTGGAGTTTCCATGTTCTCCCCGTGTCCACGTGGGTTTCCTCCGGGTTCTCCGGTTTCCTCCCACAGTCCAAAAACATGGTTCAAGTCAATTGAGTTCTCCAAATTGCCCCATATAGAGTGTGTCTGTGTGAGTGAGTGTGTGCCCAGCGATAGATTGGTGTGTCTGCCCAGCGCCCGAGACGTTCTCCCTTGGCTGGGCATGGGGAACCCCCCCGCGACACTAATATAGGACAAAGCGGAAAATAATGAATGAATGAATAGTTAGACGACTGGTGGTGCACCATGCGCTAACATTCCATGCGCGCATCCTGCAGTATTGCTGGGTAGTAGCAGTAAGTCCTCAGTAATGAGCGTGCAGTCACAGTGTGGAGTGTTAGAAATGTGCTCTGGTGTTTTCTGTGCAGGGACCGGTGAGGGGGATGTGGCTGATGCAGAGAAACTACTGAAACCGTTTCTGGTTCGATATCCACATGTAGGTCTCCTCCTCTCACACGTGTCTCCGTCATGCATGTCTTTATCATTGATGTGGATAAGACCTTCACTTTGATGCACAGTCTCAAAATAACATTGAGGCCTGAACCGGAGAATTGTATGCTTATGTGAAGGGCTGATGGAACTCATCTCATTCCTCCCACTCTTTTCTTTAGGGGGCAATCTTTCTTTTCTTTGCAGGCAGAGTAGAGGAGATAAAAGGCAACATTGACGAGGTGAGTGTTCTGAATGAGGATGAGATTGCTTGTCTGATTGGAACTTCCAATACATTTTAAATTAAAGACCTAAATCATTTGGTATCGTAGTGGTCAGCACGTCCACCTCTCAGCGCTGGGGATCCAGGTTCGAATCTTGATCTGGATGGAGTTTCCATATTTTCCCCAGTGTCTGTTTCTCCGGTTTCCTCCCACAGTCCAAAAACATGGATTTTGGAACCTGCCTTCTTAGTGTGTGTGAGTGTGAGCGCAGCGATAGATAGAGGCGCCCTGTCCTGTCCTGGAATCTGTCCAGCACTTAAAATGTTGTCCATTGAATGAGCATAGGAAACCCCCCCCCCCCACAACCCTAATATATGAATAAGCAGAAGATAATAAAATAAGATGAGAGAAAAAAAATAGAGAACACAAACAATTTTCTCATCACTGAAATATAAACAAGGAGCAATCTCAGTGCCCTTCAGATGGTCTATGCTTATGTTCTGAAAGCACACAAAGTTCTAGGTTACACTTTCATCTTTGTGTGTGTGTGTGTGTGTGTGTGTGTGTGTGTGTGTGTGTCTCCAGGCTGTGACGCTGTTTGAAGACGGTTGTAAAGCACAGCAGGCCTGGAAGCAGTTCCATCACATGTGCTACTGGGAGCTTATGTGGTGCTTCACATATAAGCGGCACTGGAGGATGGCTTACTTTTACGCCGACCTCCTCAGCCAGGAGAGCCGCTGGTCCAAGGTCAGCCAACATTTGGTGTGAAAGGTTTTCCAGTAATTAAATTTTATATGTTGTATGTAGGAATGAGATGATTTAGTCATTGTTTTGCAATTAACCATGATTAAGAATATAGAAATTAAAATCATCTTTAAATCTAAAAATCCTCATGATGACAATCATAAGAAAAATGTTTAAACCACATGGGGCAATTCGCATGGAACAAATATAGATCCACTTGCGGCACACTGGTCTGAAAAAACAACTAGTTTGATTTTATATGCGTATGCACTTTAAGGGACACGTTTTTTTTTTACTTTAATTTTGATCTAAGAATTTAATATTTTGTGTTAGCCCTGCATTGCCCTTTTTTGATTTTTGCATTAAAAAAAAAAGGTTCAAAGCCTCTACCTATTCGTAGTCAAAACTGAGACCTCTTGTGGTCAGTGTATGTAATAGCAGGCAGATCATTGTTTACTCATAATTAAGTGGCTGGGCTTTGACAGATCCACACAATTACAGGGCATTAAATCCTGAAAGGGGTGGCACGGTGGCTTAGTGGTTTAGCATGTTCTCCTCTCAGCACCAGGGATTCCCGGTTCGAATCCCCATCTGGGTGAAGTTTCCATGTTCTCCCCATGTCCGCGTGGGTTTCCTCTGGGTTCTCCAGTTTCCTCCCACAGTCCAAAAACATGGATCAAGTCAACTGAGTTCTCCGAATCGCCCCATATAAAGTGTTTATTTGTGCATGAGTGTGTGCCCAGTGATGGATTGGCGTCCTGTCCTGGGTGTATCTGCCCAGCGCCTGAAACGTTCTCCCCTGGAAGGGCATGGGNTGCCCAGCGCCTGAAACGTTCTCCCCTGGATGGGCATGGGGAACCCCCCCGCGACACTTATAGAGGATAAAGCGGGAGATAATGAATGAATGAATGAATGAATCCAGAAAGCTGGCCTTGCTTACCTGATCTGCACCCCAAGCCTGCCTCTCGTCTGCAGGCTCCGCCCATCACGCCGTCACAACACATGATGATGCAGACTTGCTGCACCTTGTAGCAGACTGTTCCGTATAAGCAATAAATAAATTAATAAATGTTTTGCCATGACGGTACAATTAGCAATTGATTTAAATAGTACAAGGCCCTCAGTCATGACCCCTCTGCTGCTCTGTCAGGCGATGTACGTGTACATGAAGGCTGCTTGTCTCAGTATGCTGCCGGAAGGTGAGGCGAGGCCTTTTGGAGAAAACGAGGTGGAGCTCTTCAGGTAAAACTCACTCGGGTTGATGTATTTTTATTTATTTATACTTATTTTTTTAGAGGAGACATGTGGTTTTAGATTAATCCATCGTTATCTTCTACTTAATCATATACAGGAGTCGCGGGTGGGGTTCCCTATACTCAGGGGAGAACATTTCGGGTGCTGGGCAGATACACCAGGATGGCGGCGGGGTGCAAATTCATCCCTGGGCGCACACACACACACACACACACACACACACACTATATAGGGCCAATTTACAGCACCCTATTCACCTTGAATCCATGTGCTTGGACTGTGGGAGGAACCCGGAAAACACTGACGCAGACACGGGGAGAGGTGGACGTGCTAACCACTGCACCACCGCGATTTACAGACTGACAGAACACTTAAATGTATTAAAAATGTATATAATTTAATTTGGTGGCACGGTGGCTTAGTTGTTGGCATGTTCTCCTCTCAGCGCTAGGAATTCCCGGTTCGAATCCCCATCTGGATGGAGTATCCATGTTCTCCCCGTGTCCGTGTGGGTTTCCTCCGGGTTCTCCGGTTTCCACAGTCCAAAAACATGGATCAAGTCAATTGAATTCTCCAAATTGCCCCATATAGAGTGTGTCTGTGTGAGTGAGTGTGTGCCCAGCGATAGATTGGCGTCCTGTCCTGGGTGTATCTGCCCAGCGCCTGAAAGGTTCTCCCCTGGATGGGCATGGGGAACCCCACCGCGACTCTAATGGAGGATAAAGCGGAAGATAATAAATGGATGGATAATTTAAGTTTTGTAAATCTGTGTACATATTTCCTTTTCCTTCGTCTCCCGCTTAGAAAGGTACCAGCCTTTAAACAAAAAATAGCTGGGAAATCTCCGCCCACTGAGAAGTTCGCCATCCGGAAAGCCCGGCGCTACCGAGCCAGTGACCCTGTCCCCCTCCCGGTCCCTGTGCTTGTAAGAGGCCTTTACATTGCTGTATACAGATCACAGATGTCCCTGGTTTTACTAGTTTTTTTGTAGTCTGATGCCCGATCCTGCTGTCCTGCTGTTCCAGGAGATGATGTACATGTGGAATGGCTTTGCCATGATCAGCAAGCAGCCTGAGCTCACAGCGGGCATACTGGAAACTCTGGTGGAGGCAGAGCGTGCCCTGCAGGCTGCTCCTGGTAGTATATCCCACATCCTTACTCCAATGATTCTGCTGTGAACGGTCAGCAGCGGGGACGAGGTGTTAAATGAATGCGACGTGTTTGTTCAACAGGAAATGAGTACACGTTGGACGACAGCTGCCTGGTGCTGCTGCTTAAAGGGCTGTGTCTGAAGAACCAGAACCAAGTGCATGCTGCAGAGGAGTGCTTTAACAAAGTTTACAGCTGGTCAGTGCTCAGTTATACCTCAGGAGTCCAATACTACTCTACAAAGTCCACTACAAAGTCCACTACAATATTGTTGAAAAAGGGAAGCTGTTCAGTGTAGAGATGTAGTGTATGTGTAATGTGTAGGTGTCTCATCCTTTCATTCATTCATTATCTCCCGCTTATCCTCTATCAGGGTCGCGGTGGGGTTCCCCATGCCCATCCAGGGGAGAACGTCTTAGGCGCTGGGCAGATAGACCCAGGACAGGGCGCCAATCCATCGCTGGGCACACACTCACTCACACACACACACACTCTATATGGGGCAATTTTTTGAGAATTCAATTGACTTGATCCATGTTTTTGGACTGTGGGAGGAAACCGGAGAACCCGGAGGAAACCCACGCAGACACGGGGAGAACATGGAAACTCCACCCAGATGGGGATTCGAACCGGGAATCCCTAGCACTGAGAGGAGAACATGCCAACCACTAAGCCACCGTGTCGCCCGTGTCTCATCCTGTCAAAAAAAAATGTCCCAGTCCATGCTATAGCATTCATTCATTATCTTCCGCTTTATCCTCCATTAGGGTCGCGGTGGGGTTCCCCATGCCCATCCAGGAGAGAACGTTTTGGGCACTGTGCAGATACACCCAGGACAGGACGCCAATCTATCGCTGGGCACACACTTACTCACACAGACACACTCTATATGGGGCAATTTGCAGAACTCAATTGACTTGATCCATGTTTTTGGACTGTGGGAGGAAACCGGAGAACCCGGAGGAAACCCACGCAGACATGGGGAGAACATGAAAACTCCACCCAGATGGGGATTCGAACCGGGAATCCCTAGTGCTGAGAGGAGAACATGCTAAACTCTAAGCCACCGTGTTGCCCTGCTATAGCATTAAGATTATATATTAGACAAGATGTCCTTGCGCTTAGCACGGTGGCACGTTCTCCTCTCATCACTAGGGATTCCAGGTTTGAATCCCCATCTAAGTGGAGTTTCCATGTTCTCCCCATGTCCGCGTGGGTTTCCTCCGGGTTCTCCGGTTTCCTCCCACAGTCCAAAAACATGGATCAAGTCAATTGAATTCTCCAAATTGCCCCATATAGAGTGTGTATGTCTGTGTGAGTGTGTGCCCTGTAATAGATTGGTGTTCTGTCCTGGGTGTATCTGCCCAGCGCTACCCCCCCCCCCCC